>VBVQ01001750.1:0-31007 GCA_011636635.1 Tetramorium simillimum
ACCGACCGGCCGACCGACCAGCCAGCCAGCCAGCCAGCCAGTCAGCCAGCCAGCCGGTTGGGCCGTCGTGCTGGGGGTTGAAGTGGAACTGAGCCGTACACGGGGTGCGGGACAACGGCGCCGGAACGGCGCGCCGCGGCGCCACGTGGCCAACCCTCCCACCCGCCGCTATCTTGCCACGTACCCTCCTTCGGCGCACCGACACGCGTCTTTCGCTCCCTTGCACCAACGAGCCCGCCGTTTCCCCTCTGCGCCACTCACGACAGGCTAACCCTCCACGTTCTTCTTTTCCCTCTTTCCGCACCCTCTTCCTCTGCGCCGTCTCATCCCCTTATCCCCTTTCTTCAGTGGTCGACCGGCACCATCTCTCTATCTGGATTCGAATTGTCGCATATCTCTAAGAGCAAGTACAATCCCCGTAAGCGTAGGGATGCTTGGTACAAGCCTTCGATAATGACCGCTGGTCAAATTGTGTGCTACCGCAATATCGTGGTTTTTGAAAAATTCACGATTCTGTCTTTGAAACGAAGAATGTATAAAAATTTATCTAGGAATAGTTATCTATCGGATAACGCTTGGTTATTCTTATGTAGTTGTATGGTTAAGTGCTGTAATTGAAAAAGTAATAAATGTGGCCATATTCTTGTAAAAAAAAACTGTAGAAATATTATATCGCATCATACCAATTATCAATACCCCTTTCTATAAGATAATTTCGAGTAAAATGGATGTCACTGAATTCTTTAACCGTTTGAGGGTCACGCAACGCGATCGTGTTATTTACAAAAAAAAATCATACGATTATGCCGATCGACGATTTTCATTGTAAAACGAAACAAGCGCGATCGCGCCGCTCAGCACTTTTCGAGATCGTATTAAACAAGCGCTATCACGCGTGGACACTATTCAAGACAAGAGATTTTTACAATGATCCCTAGCACTCAAACGGTTAATATATAATAGGCATTTAGCATTCTAAAAGAGGCAAAAGGTAGAAAAATAAATCAAACAGGCACGTTCACCGCTAAATGCGAAAAGTGCCTCGCTTCTTCGCCGGTATCTCCGGTATCTATTTAAGAATGCCGCTCTTAATTCGTAATTTCAACATGCATAACGATAAACGTCGCGCGAGTATTATACGGCGTCGTTTCCTCCGACCTTATATTTCTTCGGGCAAGCGGCGGCAGAGCGGGTTCAAAATCATGAGAGCGAGAGCGATACGCGGATAAAGAGGAAGGAAAGGGAGACGCGGAAAACGAAACGGAGAACACGTGGGGCAAATAAATATGGTGAACGCGCACGTGCCAAAACGTACGCGCGTGGGTGGGCTCGTAATTTTTGGCGGTGACGATTTTTCAAAATCAAACGTAACCAAAAGGTCGTGCTATAAATTCCACTCCACTCCGCTCTTCCCACTATCCCCCTCTACATTCTCCATGCCCGTTCGTAGATACATTGCGTAACGACACGTAACTCAATGTAATTCAATCGGCCCCGCATTTTTGCTCACGTTACTGCCATATATCAGCAGGCAGATCATACATTGGCATGGTACGCCACCACTATCCCAACCCCCGGCCCGTGTGTCAGTGACAGATAGAAATGGCGCTGCCGGGATGGAAATTAAAAATATAAAAAACTGTGCTCTATGCAAAGCTAACGCAACCTATTTTTTCAAATTGAATCGGGCCGAACTGCTCTTCGTATATTGGACGCGTTTCGGAGTCGCAGTAATGGATGACCGAAATGGAAGGTTGATTCCACGTGTAATTGTGCAATTGATACAAGCTACAGGTATTATTAATACTATCGTAATTAACCTTTAAATACTGAAGAAGGCAGCATCCATATTTTCACAGTTTCCTAATATGTACTTCGTACGCGGCTAAAAAAAAAAGCGATATTCTCTCTTTTTAATAAATACTGGAATCAAAATTATTGCGTGATATTAAAGTTAAATTTATATGTTCGGTGAATGGCGTGCCACACACATATCGTTCTATACTGAATAAATATATTGTTAAAAATGTAACAGTACTCGACGTTCTCCCTTTCTTTTTGTATTCAGATTTAAAAGAAAATAATCATATATGCGTTATATAGGTAAAAAAATATTTGCGTGATATTGCAAGAATTCGTTGTAAATTGTAGAAAAATTTTAATTGTAACTTCGTATTTTGCTATAACGTATCTTTTTTGGATAAAAACGCGAATATTTGTTAATAATTGTTTAAAGAAAAAAAGAAACAATTATAAATTTCTTACATTGAGCTGCATGTAAAACCGAATATTCGGTAGTACTGTTTGCTTTGTAATATCAGTAGCATTATAATTAATGTCGCTATTAGTGTAATTATATACGTTCTATATGTGTACTTAATTCGTAATTAACAGCGTTTGACCTAGAATGAAACGTGAATACTAGCATATAGGTACGTATGCATTGTATTGCTCGCGTAAATATTTACTTCACTCGCAAGTTAGACGTATAATATTTTGTAAAATGAGCAAAATCTCTCTCTTTGCGAACCATAGAATTTCAGATACGCTATTAACACTATTATTTAGTAACGTTTAACTACCTGAAAATGCATGAACATTATAATAAACAATCGCGAAAGTGTTTCGGCGTTACAAAATAATTTTCGTGTCAAACTGCTTTTTATGTCAAAAAATCTTTTTCGCGCGGATCAACATTGAAACATTCGTTACGAGTTATACGGCGTAAAAAACGATTCACCAGTAATTGGTAATCTACTAAGATCGCGCACAATAAAACGCTTCGCGAAATGGAATCCGGAAATTCGCAATCGGCCGTTTGCAAGGCGACAGTTAATTACCGCCTAGAAGGAAAGTCGACTGATTTCATTGGGACGGAAATGCCGCTACTTTCGTATCGTTAAGAACATCGATATAGTCTCGATTAATTGTATACTCTTTTTACCGCGGATACAGCCAACGACGCTCGTTGAATTACCGCGATTACGCAATCAAAAGGAAGAAGGAATAAACATTCGGTGGACTCGTAAGACTCGAAAATAAAATCGCGAGCAATAAGACACTCTCTTCGAAATTGCTGTTAACTCAAATCGCGAGTCGTAATCGCGGGACGTGAACTCGGAAGATAAAACTTCTTTTCCATTTCTCCGAGGATCTGTGTCGATTATTTGATCTTTCTTTCTCCCCGTTAAGTATTTAAGCGCTATCCATTAAGTACTTAAATCCCACTTGGGCGTAACGTTGATTTCCGGTATCTAACGTAATAATGAATGCAATCGCAAAATACCCAAACTTTTCTTTTCATCGTACGGGTGAGAGTGAGTGAATATATCCCGATTCTAATTTCGTCCAATTATACATTACACCATGCGAAAACGCGAAACGCGAGCACCTGGAATTGAGGCGCAGGAAGCGGAAAGTATATGAATTCGAGCCGGAGTTGGTGAAAAAAGAGGAAGATGACATTCGGAGTGCAGAATCCATTAGCAGGTCCAGGCGGGGAGCCGCGTTTTAGCATCGACGCCCGATCTTTCATTTTCTCGGCCCCGCCGAGAGAGAGCTTTTGTACTTGTGCGAATGAATGAACGCTCAGCTACCACTCTTTCCTCTACCGTTTTATCCGTCCTCTCCATTGCTATCTAAATCCGCCGATACCGAATTTCCACGCGAGACACGTGTCAAGAAAATCGTCGCATCTTCGCGAGCGATCGCGTTGTCTAAAGAATTTCAGCTTAGGTTCGTACCATTCCTAGACTTGATCCAAATCTAAAGATACGTTGCCTCTGTATGCTGGAAACACAATTCTACATATATCTAATTTTTCGAACATTCAATTATAATTTATATCTCGATTATTGCAGAATCTACCTTTTTATCACTGTATGTTTTAAATGGGTTAATTACGATCGATTCGCCATCAGTGTTCTTGGAAAATATTAACGGCTGATAATAAGCGCCCATTGGCGAGACGCAATTACACGCAATGCATTTCACTTCGTAATAATGTGCACAATAGTATATACGCATCGTGATCGTTAAAACATCGTTAAATTCACTCGTGGATTTTTCGACATGAAGCATGTATTCGTGAAGATGCAGTTTCTTCCTTTCACTTTCTTTCTTTCTTTCTTTCTGTTTGCTCTTTCGCCGCTTTTCCTTCGTACTTAATCGCTCTACATTTCTTATCTCTTTACTCTTTACGAATCGAAATGTCTTCGTCTCCGACGACATTTTGCTCAAGATCACAGGCGAATATCAATGATCGTCAAGAATTTGCCGGAGAGATATGATCGAGAAATCGTTGAAATGAGAAAACACAAGGAGACTAGTGATGTGATGAACATAAAAATTGAAGATAATTACTTGCAAACTTAAAAATTGAATAGAACAGAGAATATTTTAAATGATCAATGTTGCATCTAATACTGAAAATGTAATTCAACTTTTGACAAACCACAATGATCAGGTTGTTGCTTTTAGAAAGAATGAATAAGTCAATACCATTTTCTAAATTAATTACAAAATGTGATGTTTCTGCGGGATAATTTTACCTTGCGTTTTACTTATTTAAGCAGATCAAATAATAATTCGACAAGGTACGAATTATTGAATGCTAATTATTTATTTAAATTTCACCATTGTTGGAATTTTATAATATAAAAGTTCATTTTAATTAAATAATTTTCTAATATGCTTAATATTTTATTTATATCCTACTATTTCTTGTATTATTATCTGAGTCTCCTTTATATTTTACATATTAATTTTTTTTTTCTGTATTTCATCTTGAAATCTTCCATCACTATCCTTGTATTATTCTCTCGCGCGAATTTTTCTCTCTAATAGAAAGACAGAGCGAAACGGAAGTGACAAGAGAGAAGAAATACCTCGTAGCAAGCGAAGTACATCGGTCGAACGAACAAACGGAAATCGGTTTGGTATTGGTATGCTGCCAATGCAGGCAGCGGGGGCGGGTGGCGATTGGTCGTCGTTCACAAAGTGGATCAGCCGCATGCATAAAACTGGGGAAAAAATCGTGAAACGCTATGCTCGCGCGCGCTACCGCTCCGCTACCACCCGTCCGGTAAATATTAGCCCGTCCGGATCTGCCCGTACGGGACACTTTTTCTTCGCTGTCTCAGCGTGTTCTCGTTCACATAAACAAAGTAATGACGCGCCCGCCAACGCGAAACCCAATTCCCGGATTTCGGCGTTAGCTAGCCGACACAGTGGATGTATGCACACGCATAGCCCCCCACACACACAAACGTTCACAAACATGCAATACACACGACGAACGAGCTACGTTGATCGTTGTACGTGTTACGAACACGTTCACGGACGGTAAAAGCCACCTCGGCGTGCATGTAAATCACTTCGACGACGTCGACTACGACGACGACGACGACGACGATGGCGACGACGAGAATCCTGCTCTCGTCCCCCTAAATCCTTCTCTCTCTTCCTCTCCCTTCGCGTCGTGTAGGTTGCGTGCATCGACTCGTTCCACCGATATCAACTATCGACTTCTCGCTAAACAATGCTTCGATCGCGAATGTGAGCTACGAGCTCTCTCTCCCTCTCTCTCTCTCTCTCTTGCTCCCGCATTTTCGTCCCCTAGTTTCTCTTCTTCCTTCTTTAGTTCTCTTTTTCTCCTCGACTTCTAACCTGATATCCGTATACCTGGTCCACCCTTGCTTCGTCCCCTCGCTTCTACTTCTTTGTCTTGTTCTTCTTTCTTTGTGTTTCTTGATTGGAGTATCCTGGTATCTATTACTTCAGGTTGTTGTCCTTGTCCTCTAACTTCACCTCGTGTTCTTCTTTCTTGGATTCCTATCTTGATCCTGCATCGTCGACCTTGTTAGCGCCGCTCGCTTATACATTATTTTTACTTCGGCTTCGATCTTGATCCTGCTATCCTCGCTCCTTTGCATTCTTCGAATCGAAAGAAGTTCCCCTCTCCTTGTTTTCCTGTCTCTCCTGATATTTATTATCTCGCCACATCGTTCTTGCTCTCTTAACACAATCTTTCTCTGTACAATCGTCTTTTTGCCCTTACTTCCCCCATCTTTCTCGATATTTATTATCTCATCATGTCCTCATTGCTTTGAACTCTGTCTCTCTCGCAGTGTATGTATCTTTCCGCATTATTCTTCTTTATTTGCTCTTTATCTTAATCCTGTTCCACCGTTCTTGTTCTTCTCTTGCTTTGAACGGTACGATTACGACTTCTTTCGCCTTCGTTTCTTGTCTCTCCTTATATTTATTATCTATTTGCATTATCCTTACTTCTTCAAGGTTCGTTTCTTTTTTTTTTTTTTTTGATAATCTTTCTCACTGTTTTCGTCTTTTCTCGCTATTTTTTATTTTTCTCTCTTTTTAATCTTCTCCTTGACTTTTATTATATATGTATATCTATTATTTATTGCGTTCCAATTTTCTCTATTTCTTATATATAATATAATTTTCTTCATCAAACATCTCTGTTTTTAATTACAGTTTCGATCACTAATAGATATGCATTATTGTTGAATGACTCGCATCATTACAGTTATGAACCGTTTACTTCTATTCCGTTACACATATTTGCGCTTCATTGCTCATCATCTATAACTTCATGTCGGAATCTCGTTGGAAATTGTGTTACGGAAGTTTCGCACGCTTTTGTACGGAGAGTCACTCTCGCAGAAATCGACGCGATTTTTGTAACAACCTAATATAACGACAGCATTACGTCATCTCCACGTAACTCCTTGCTTCTCTTCCCAATAGCTCTATCTCTTGCTCAAATCACCCTTCCCCATTTTTCCCGTCGCGATTCACGATCCTTCCCCCTTCGCTCTTTAACCAATCTGCAGAACTATCGCTTCCGGTCGCTCCCGTCGTCGACTATTCCGACGGACGTCGAGAGATCCCGACGGAAGAGAGGAATTTTGATCTCTCTGGCTCTCGCGGGCGAAACTTTTCAATATCAGGAATGAAAAAGTTGATGCCACGGTCGACTTCTTCGGGGTTGGACTCGTTCGTCGCGTAGCTGGACCAATTTAGGGCAATGGATCAAGCGCGTGGAAAATAGCCGAAACGGCTCTTTAGCAGCTGAACAGTCTTGGAAGTTTCCGTTTTCCGAGAGATCGCGTTGAGACAGCCTTTGCTGATTGAATTTATTCGCTAGCGCATTAATCGAGTGCCCGTTATCGAATTTTCTTCTTAAACGCTAATTACTTAAACGCTAAATCCAATAGGATTTAGTTTTAACTTGTTCCAAAAAACTGCATTTTAAAATATTATATTTGAAATTCTAAAATTGACAAAAATATCTGTCGGTTGAATTAAGATGGAAGATTCTGGAGTGTCCTAATTTAAGTATACTTCTTTATTAGTTTAAAAGTTATGTAATGTTAACTACACATGTTTTTGTGTCAGACTCTAAAATTAATTTTGTATAAATTTTAATGTTAATAATAATTTGCTTTTCTATTAAGATACTGTTTTTAAATGAAAGATATCTATCGAAACTAATGTAAAATGTAATTAAGTATATTGGATTGAAATGAATAAAATATTGAATGATTATTTTATATCGAAACATTATACTATCCATTACAATAGATTTTATTTTTTTTTAGTTGGCGATTTATAATAACTTTCCGTTATCTTTTCATAAAAAATATCTACATGGAGTTTTATGATATTTCCGTTAAAATGTAATCATCGCTTGATAATTTTAACTTTCTTGTCATATATTTGACGATGCGTTTGGAAATCTGTATTTATTCAAGTGTTACGAAGTCAGGGTTTTTAGCCGAGCAAAGTTATTATGCCTAATTATAAGTCATCGTAGCTTGTTGTAAAACACGTAGAGAAAATACATGTCGCTAAATTTGTTGGCAAAAGTGACTAATTTTTAAATATATTTCACCTATATATTTACCTAATAAATATATTTTATGTAATTATTGTTGTAAAAAATATTTTTATATTTATTGTTCGGATTGAGGGAGGGAGGGGGAGAGAGAGAGAGAGAGAGAGAGAGAGAGGGAGAGAGGTGTTCAACCTGAGTCATAAAGTATTAATAAAAAGTACCGATAATTTTAAATAGCGTACATATTTCTTTAATATATTATATGAAAAAAATTGTGATTTTATGCAAAATTCAATCTGTAATGAAGTGGCTTGTTTTCTTTCTGTTGCAGATGTTCGGCATACCGAGGACGAAAGGGTGAACCGACGATTTGTGATAAGATATAGATATAATGATGCCAGATTACGACGAAATACGTACTTCAAAAATGCCAATTTACGCTAGTGCAATTGTAGTGCGGGAATTTATCGCCGCGAGCGCGATCAACGTCGGCGAGGGCTTCATCATCGCTTCATCAAACGTCTTCAGCTTCTTTAACAATGAGCCGTTGCTCAAAATGGGCCGGAGATGCTGGCGACAATTACGAGGTTACGAGCTCTCAAGGACTTAAGAAAATTTTCGTAACGTATGATATGAATAAATCAAATTTTAGTAAAATGTTGTAAAATATATTATTATTTCTTACGTTAGATTTTTCACAGAAAAAAAAATAATAGGAAACATTTGTTTTTCTTCTTTTGTAGAATATCAACTCTTGTTTTAGATTAATCATATTTTATTTTCTCAGTTTCTTTGTAAAAATTATTTTGATAATTAACCCTTAAATTTCGGATGGAACGATATCAAGAAAATCATGATAATTTATTAGAGATTATTAGGTTTTTACTTTTAACTAATAATCGTGGAATATGAGTTTGATGTTATGTTTAAATATATATTTTTTTATTTAAATAATTTATTTTAATATATAATGTTTAGACGGAAAATATTTTCTTTTATTTTAATATAAAATATTTATAGATTTACATAGTATAATTCGGAATTTAAGGATTAATTTGTGCTCGATTATTTTCGATTATTAACACATTGCTCTGCGTAATATATTATCTTTATATAATAATAAAATATTCAAAATATCCAATAATATATTGCTCAAAGAAATTCTGCCAATTCATATCCATGTTGCAATAGATATTTCCTGTTAATAATGATGTGCAAACGCATCATCAAATTATCATTGATTATCGAATTGAAAAAAATCCCCAGAGCCGTAATCTCGCGGGTATCCCGATTCATGAAGGATCTTCAACCTTCGAAATCGAGGACTCGACCGCCAAGACGAATTAAATCGCCAAAACGAATAAGTTAAGCGCGCTTAGAGCTTGGGGTAGACTTCGCTAAAAGCGTCGTTTCAACAATTCCGTGTGACTTTTTTCACACGATTCTTTCAAAGTCCTTGGGAGCAGGGACTGAATATCGAAATAATTATACATCGGTATTGTATATATCTTTTTTTATCATCTTACAAAATCACATGCCAAAAATTTTTAATAATCGATATCGAACATCAAATACCGATGTAACCGAAATTTTCATAATACTGACGTATATATAATTTTTTGAAAATGACGATATTATATCTGTATTACTATTATAATATCGAGTGCCGATATCAAATCAATTACCTTTGTAGTTTAATTTCTTCGTAAATGTAGTAATTAGAATACTGATATTTTATAAAAAAGTTTACAGAAAAAATAATGTATATAATAGGAGTATAATTAATCGAAAATTCTATATTAATGTAATTTATTTGATTCCTTTAGTTTTTTTTTAAATAAAATATGCATTATAAATACACTACAAAAATCTGATAATATTAATATTCAACAATGTTGAATAATATACGGAATAATATTTATAATTAATTTATAGAAAGAACTTTAGATTTTCTCTTTGCTTTTGATTATAGTATCTTTGTATTATGAAAGAGAAAAGTAAAAGCTTTAATTTCATGTATTAATACCTTGAATAATATGGTAGTAATACTAAATACTATTATAATATCGAAAAATTATATGTTATCGGTATAATATTATATTATACTAATAATTATATCAATTGGTTTTTATATCTTAGTTATTACATAAAATCGAAAAAATATAACCGTATTTTTTTATTGTTATTTTCGATCCCTGCTTTCAAAGCCTTTTCGATTCCGTGATCGGCGGTATCCAAGTCAATTTTTAAGATGTAAGACACACAATGGTCTGGTAAACTTAGATTTTAACGCGGCCATCTCGCAAATCAATCCTAGAACGCGCCGCAGTTGCTTTAATGGCATAACTGCATATTTGTAAGGACACGGCGGTGAGTGCGGGTGGAGGGCAAGACGATGAAGGGAAAAGGACGATGAAGAGTTAAGACTCGCCGACGTACAACGCCGTGCGTACAACGATCTCTGTCGTCTATAAAAAAGTAACCTCATAGTGCTCTAAGGCGCATGCTATCGCTGCACAATGCGCTCCTTTTAAAACTGATAACTGCGCTATTAGTACATTATTTCTTGCTGGCGTCTCCACAAAAGTGCGAATTAGTGAAATAATTGTGGGGATTAGTTTTCCTTCTCTTTTTTTCCTTCTTTCGATATGAGATTGATCTCAATAGGACCATCAATTGCTCTAAATATGGCTGTTTGTTTCTAAAATTCTGTTTTACCTCGAGTGTAAGACACATTAGCTCATTTATGATTAGACGCAAGCAGCCACGTTTAAACAAAATAGGAGGAATTATATATTTTTTTTGTTGCGAGTGAAACGAGTTCAATGAAAAATAATGAGTGAATTCGAAATTTCACTAGAAGGATAAAATCTAACATTTTCAATTTGCGCTGCGGAAGTATATCAAACATTAATAGCGTATGTTCTTCCCAAAGGACGCACTGTGCAAAAAATCTAAATATATTACATATATATATATAGATATATATAAATAAATAAATATGAAAGAAAGATATACATTATATTGTTGTACATGTAATTAAAGTAACACAGAGGTGAATACGAAAAAGCAGTCGCTAGCAGCGCTATATATAAATATATATATATATATGATATTATATAGAAAATATTGTGAGTATACTCTATACAGTAAATATTGTACGTTTACTAGTGTTACGCGTTATACATATATATAAATATATATATATTACGTACACAATATATATTATATATTTAGATTATAATAGAATATATTAGGTATTAAGCATTATGCATTAGGTACAACTAATATAAATGAACCGCTACTACCAGTAGACGATATAAAAGTGTAAGTTTAGTCATCGATCAATGGACGAATCTGCGACGCGATTTTAACGTCGCGGAACTTCAAATCTGCTGCATCGACTTTAGGAAAAAACGGAGAAAAAGAGCAAAGAGAGCGAGAGAGAAAGTAAGAAAGATACAATTCAGCTGAGAGCTGTACGTTCACGACTCGTTGGTGCTTCTCCCTAGGTAAATATATTACTTTGTATCCTTTCCGTCGGCGAAACAATAATCATTAATCAATGTCGCTGCTAAGTAAGTAGGCCGAGAGTGTCGAAATTCGTCGTCGAGATAAAAATCGCGAGTCGCGGCAAATGTCTTTCGAGATTTTCCTCTCGCTATGAAGGACGTTAAATTTTTCAGCTTTTCTTTTTCGATTCTTTTTTGGTGCTAAATTATACAATAGACCACTACGAGAGCTATTTTTTTTTTCGAATAAATCTTTATTCAATTTATTAACAAGAATTTAATTTCAATCAATTATTAAAATTTCATATTTTATTAATTATCTGCTTTAGTTAAGGTGACATATATTGATGAAACATTAACCGTGATGATTAGATGATCGTAATTGCGAAATATATCCGAAAGGTTCTAGATCCGGATATGCAAATGCTTATTTTTGCTATCTTAGAGCGATCGAGAGTGCTACCAGAGCTCATACACAAATTTGTGACGAATTGAAAAAAAATTAATTATTATAGCTTATATTTCGCGATATACGTCGATTGATATATCGTCGATAATTTAACTAGTGAGTCGCGTAACGAAGCCGTGCCTGGAACTTTTTGAAATCGTCCCGGGAATTTGGATGAAAAATTAAACTGCGAACTTTCTGACACTATCGGTCTTGCGACCAAGAGATCGTCGTGTCAGTTTTCTGCGACGTTCCCGAGTCTGACCTGTGTTATAGGAGAAACTAGAGCAAAAGCATGTCGGATCAAACCTGTCTCATAAGATCGAAGAGAGAACTTAGACGAATTCGTTAAATATTAATATTCGTACCGATTGTCCCAATATGATGAAACGTTAATCCACGCGAAAACACCGGTTACTTGATGGATATCCTTGGACGTTTCTTCCCGGATTTTCTAATGGATTTCTCTCGAGATTGAGTAATAAACGCGAGGCGTATGCTCTAGGTGCTTAAAACGGAGAAGTACGATTCAGTAACCGTAAATTCGAGCTTACAGGTGACTCTAGTTGATAGCGCGGTCATGTTTTTACCCATTTTAGACATAAATTGCATTGTGCATTGACGACGTAGTCGATGTCTTAGCTACGAAAATAGTTTCCGCGATAGTTCGGCAGGGAGTTTAACTCTTAATCGCGTTTTTCAGCGGAAAGTAATTCCTTTAGTCTACTTTCTACAGTACTACATGATAATGTGATGTAAATTATTTAATAAAAGAAAAATTATTCGCGAGAGAATAGACTATTGTAGTTTTGCAGGAAAACGCATTTAAGGGTTAGATGTACCCATTTAAATCCACTATGCTTTTTGTTTTGCGAATCGGATCCGCGCTTGTTAGGAAATTGTCGAATTGATGTGTTAATCAAACAATTAATACAAAATCATAATTAATAAGCAGATTCTAAAAGAAATCCGCTTCGCGTTTAAATTTATTTAAATGACCGAACAATATGGAGTCATTAAAGTTACGATTACAATATGAAGCATAGTGGATTCGAAAATGCGGATACCAAAAGAGATGTTCAATAGGTCATCGATTTTTATGTAGATGCACGATATTTGACATTGCGAGAAATTTTCGGCGCATCCGTCGCGTGCGAATAGAACGGAATCGGGGTATCGTAAGCAACCGCAACAAGCGAAATGAGGTCAATTCTATCGACAAATATGATTAAGCTTAGAATACCTGTGTGCGTATATCGATACCGATAGCGAAACCCGTTCGACTGAAACTTACCGCCTATGCGATAAGCGTGCATGCCAATCGACCTGAACGATTAACAGTGATTAACATTAAGATTTATAAGAAATATTACGAGAGAATTTACAAATTACTAATTTCTAAAAACATATAACTTTTTTGTTAATATAATATGTTAATAATAGATTTATTTGAAAAATAAATCAATAATTTTTAATAAAATGATAATCTAGATTTTTTTTTAATATAACATTGTGATAAATGAAAAATTATTATTTGATGTCACTGTTAGTCGAATTCAATCGTTTCGGCTATTCTTAAAAGTTTACAATGTTTTATTAAAGTGAACAGAAACATGAAATACGAGCTTTCCGTTTTGGCGTAAGTGTACGAAATTACTCGTAAGTGTTCATAACGTAATTATTGTAATTAGCACTTAGGGACGGAGTTGATTTACATACAAAATACATGTGTGACACTGAGGACAAGTGGTTTTTTTCCACGTGAAACGTGAAGCAGATGGACTGTTTCAACATGAAGATTCTAAATGGCGAGAATGCACAATTATTGTGGAGAATTGGCATTATTGTCAAAATAGGCATCGTTAATAGTTTACAATTTTCTCTAAAGAAAATATATTTTGAATTTTTCTTTTCATCTCCTGTTTATCCGGATTCTTTCTATTTTGTGTATTTTGTGTATAAGGAAGGCCTTATTTTTATTATTCATTTGTGGTAAGTTAAGTAGGAAGATTACATTGTGCATGCATATATATAAATATATATAGAATATATATATATATATATGTATGTATGTGTGTATGTATGTATATATGTACGTACGTACGTATGTATGTATACATATATACACACATATACATATACATATATACATATAAAATATATATTTCTGCGTTCTAAACTGACAAATTTCTGTAAAAAGCGCGAAATCTAGTGAAGTTGAAAACATGTATGCGCTGGAATCAAATAAATGGTTTTTTTTCTTTCGAAATCGACTCAATTATTGAAAAGGGAAATGCGCTACGTTACGATCACACGATCGACGTTTAAAAAAAAAATGTCGAACTCACTCTCTATGTCACACGAGCGTGCTTGATTTTCGACCGAAATGGATTTTAAAGCGTCATTAAAATGCATTAGTTCCATATACCGACTCTGAACATAGTTTCGTCACTGAAGACGAATCAGTCAAAAGCGGAAGTAGACATTTTTTTAGGAAAAATTACGCTTGTCTTATACTTCGAAAATCACGCACGAGGAATGAATTTTTTAGGCAAAATTATTATAGCTCGTGTATCCGTCCACTGAATATAGAATGCGAAAATTTACGACATTATTACACATACAATACGGTTTTAAATAAGGCAACTGTGTGATAGTGTCGATAACACAATCCTGAGAAGAGGCAATCTTTTCGACACAATGTTATCCTAGCAAACCTAGCTTCACAATTATTTTCCGATATTTGTTAAACAAAAATTCGCTAATAGAAAATTAAAAAACTTGACAACTTAAATTCAACCACTTTAATTTTTTTATAAATTTATTTATATAAATTTTCATTAAAAGATTCATTGTAGCTGTGCAATTTAATTTTTTTCGAGAACTTAAGACAATTAATTGAAATTTAATTTGCAACGTCAAGATTGATTTCTTCCTTCTTCAAGTTTAGATCGTCGTTGTGCTAAATTCTTTAATTATTAATTATTTATCTCAAGCATGAACTTTAAAAAAAAAAACAAACTATAAAAATATCTTTTTATTCAAGATTTATGTTTTTCAATAATTTGTGTCACCAAATAATTGTGAAACTGGTATTTGTTAAGTATCTTAGATGAACGTTTCTTCATGTTCAAGATTGCGAAAGGAGTCATCAGGCAATCTCTTTCAAGAATATTGTTTTTCGTATGTTTACGATGGGCAAATTGCGCGCTGTCATTGGCGATTTCCGCCTCGAATATTGGCAGAACATTTTATCGTTGAACAAATGTCATGTAAATGCGTCTGCGAGACCAAAATGAAGACCATGATTCTTCATCATTATAACGCGATGAGCTTCTTCTGCGAGGTAATTTCAACACAACGAACTGCCTTTATTTAAATCTCATTTCTTAGCGAAATAGACAAGCGTAATACGTACGAAAGCAAGTATGAAAAAGCATAAAAAAGTAGCCAAGTGCGAAAAGATTTGAAATTTTCGCATTAGATAAGCTAGTGCTTCAAAAAGGAGGAAAGGAAAAATTGATTTAGATAAATTTTCCAATTGAAAGAGCGGAAGTTAATAGAAGTCTATTTCGGACTTGTCCTCTTTTACGTACGCGCGATGTAAATATAATACGTAAAGAAATATTTATGAAAACGAAGAATGCACCTCGGCTGACAATTATAGCTAATATTAATAGCGCAACGGAGAGAGAGAATGAGAAACGCGAAGGAAAACGGGCGTTGCGTCGATCGCCGCTTTTCGGCTCGAGAAATCGCCGATTCGCTTCGATCGATTCTGAAGCAGTTAATTCCACTTACATCAAACGATCCAACTACAGCCCAGAAATACGTACGGAGTGTGTCTTGCGGACGCCGGATATTCGTTCTCTCACACAAGGAATCTATCATTACGTTACGTTTTCTATTTTTTTTCTTTCACGAACTTTCACACGCAGCTCCGCCGTGAGGCAATGCAGAGCGGTGATACATCGACGATTTAATCCTTAATTCCTCTTATAGCTCTATGATAGCATGTTATTATCATTCTTCTTTTCAGATATAGGCGCATGTAGTACATATGTTTGATGATATGTATAAGATATGTAGAAGATATATTTGAAATTTTAAGTTATATATTTAATATGAGTACCATTTAATATATGATTCAAGCTTATAATAAACGGGTCGTATAGAAGATTGTCTTATTCTTTTCCTGAAATCCCTCTAATAACGTGTTTTGTAAATAAGGATATATATATATATATAAAGATATATATTTTCACGGTATAATTTCATTTAGAAAATATTGTCAAAATTTTAAATTAATTAAATGCTTCAGCATTGTCTTTTAAGTTGTAAAATACAGAAAGTTTTATTACATTATATAGCAGATTTAAATATTGTGTCGTTCTCGGAGACAAATGTTATTTCAATGCAATGATACTTGATGTTCCAAAAATTTGGATAAATTTTTTTTCTTAAGGATGGGGTTTGAGAATCGAATATAGAAGTATTATGCGAGAGAGGAGATACCACTCTTTACATATAAATATGCGCGCGTGTGTGTATATACGTGTGTACATATATTGCCAAAGTATCATTAATCAACGTCAAAAAGAAGAACGGTGCATTATAGTATCAACTGAAAGGAGGAAAATAAGGTACGATAGGTACAGGAAAGAGGATTTCAAATGTAGAATTCCTAAATACCTTTGTATCCCGTAATTTCCATCTAATAATTCTAAGTAAGTTTCATAAATTAAAAGTACTAACTGTTCGTACATTTCAATTAAAATTTTTTTCATATGAGAAATGTTCTCAACATTTATATTCGGGTACTACAATTAAATCTGATAAAAAGATATTAAACGATAATGATAAAGTAGAAGATAAAATTTGCATGCGTTACAATCATTGTAGTGTATAATATAAGATTAAAGTTTAAAAGAAAAAAAATCGTATAAAGTGATTAAAGTATAAAAGATATGATATATGCAAATCGATGTATGCAATTATAAATTGTTTAAGAAAATTAAAGATTGCTTTGAACCGATAGCAAATACGGATATACATGATTTTATAAAAAAAATAATATATTGTAGAGATTTTTTTTAAATTATTTTAAATCCTAAAGATTCTATTTTGAGATCTCTTGTTTTCCACTAGGCAATGTTTCTGTTTCAACTAATTTCCAAACGCTATTTCCAAATTAGTGATATACTTGACAAAAAATGTCAACTTTAAGATCATGCACGATATTGAAAACCAAACTTTGCTTAATTGTAAGCTTAAAGTTTCTTTTATAAAATACCTTTTTAGAAATTGAGTTACGATTTTTTTCCGTCGAGCTATTCTAATTTGGAATAAGTGGTCAATTTTCAATTATTTTTTTATTATTAGGAATAATGCTAATTATCCGAATTGTATTGAAGTTGTATAATCGAATTTTTACATATGTATATACATCGCATCTTTGTGCGACACACAAAGTGCAAACTCGATTTATTTAAATTGCGATAATCGTTGAAAAAAAAATTATAGCTTCATTTATAAAAAAGAATTTTTAAAAATTAAATATTTGAAAAATGTCAAACAAAGTTGTAAAAGTTTTTCAAATTCCATGCATACTCTCAAAATTGTAAACTTTTATCGATTTTGATCATTTTGGAAATGATAATAGGTAGATATGGAAATATCACAGAATAAAAAGTTTAACGAAGTTTACTACAGAATTTCAAAATGATTTTTCTGAAAAAGGCTCAATGACTCAATATTTTATACATAAATTTGTTTTTTGTCATTATTATCACTGATTTGGAATAAGTCCTTGATTTTACTGAAGAGTTTGATGTACATCCAAAGGCATGTCGCCACTAATTTTGTCACCAGTTAACAGTAATTGTTGTTTTGTTAACCATGATTCTCGAAACTCCAATACCTCTCCATTAGAATTTACTTACGGCACCCAATATAGCGGATTGGGCCATTATTGAATTCCAGCGGAATTTCAAATATTGCAATAAAGGCATCACGGATTCTCTTCTGGAATCTATTATTGAGCAGAGTCAAAGAATGTCACTTTATCATGGAAGTTATTCTTGATATTGAACAATTGATGAACGAAAATAATCGCTAATCACGCTTTGCATATAATCATCGTAATGCAATCTCATTTAGCTTGATATTACATTAAAGTGTAAATATAACTTTGTCTAAATATTATGTAGTAAGATTAATGCAAACGTCAACTATTGCAATGCTGCCATAATAATCAATAAACGTACTTAACGTTGATCAAATTCTGAGCAAAATTCTGAGTGGAAATTCCAATGATAAAATTAATAAAAAAATAAAGAAAATCATATTTTTACCTCGTTAATTGCGAAGAAAACATCCCAAACGCACAAAATATATTCGACATGATTTTATCGAGACTTATTTCTAATTATTTTATTAATTTTTTTTAATTGTACATTCTCATCATTCTATTAGAATTCTTTAATGAATTCATAAATATGTTTAATTAAAAATATAACGTATTTGATAATTATACGCATTTGTTTATAATTTATATTTAGCTAATATTTTTATTATTTAAATATTTTATCATTCTGAAAAGTGCGGTCAAAAGTAATCCATAATAAATTAACAAAATAGCACCTCTCACTATAATAAATACATATAACATTTTAATAATATATCAATACCGTATATAATATAACAATAAATTTTGTTTTTAATTAAATTATTATTATATTAAATAATACTTAAATAATTTTTAAAGTATTTAAGTCAAAATTGAAATAATAGAAGGAAATGTGTATAAACGAAGAATTGGAAGATTCAATTTTATATCAGTCTTCGAACATAGTCGTCTCATTCATCTGTATTAATAGAAAGTACCCCACAAGTGGTATAGTGAAATAAACCCTCGGGGATACGAAGGTTAAAATGCAAATTTCCTTCCTCCGCGAACTTTTCCACAGCCGGAACCATCGAATTGGCACCGAAGGGACTCCATGGTATAGGAAGAGAGAGAGAGAGAGAGAGATCGAGAACCAGTACTGAAAGGGGAACGAATCTCAAGAAAAAGAAAAAGGAGGATATCGAATGGGGAAAGAAGAAGAGAATAATACAGTGAGATTTCTTTCAATTTAATTAGGGGTAGCTATGAGAAAGAGGGAGAAAGTCGCGTGATTCGCGGCCGGGTGACGCGTGTGTGTCACGGCAATATGGTGCCCTCGCCATCCGCGGAAATTCTTAATTAAATTCTCGCCGCTTCCTGGGGCCAGACCAGACCGAGGAGGCCGCGCGGAACTCCATCGGAGTTTTTTTCATCCGTGTTGGTCGAGTAGAGACCGGCGAGCCAATCCTCCCCCATTCTACCCCCTTTCCTAGCCGCACTTGGCAACTTCAGATTGCGTTTGCTCCTCTCGAGGCGAAGTCTTTTCACCGCAAAGTGAGCTTTATTCTAATCTGCCACCGTCGCGCGAGCGAAATAATTAAGCTCGACCATAGGCGTTGGTCTTGGATATATCTCGATATTTCCCTATTCCTTTTTCCTTTCTTGCTTTATTTAAAGTCGGCGCCGGCTCGTTTCCTCGAAATGTAGTTCGTCCCGCCAGTTTTACGCCAGGAATTTGCTTAACTCTCTATTGCTTCGCGTTGTTTTGAGGTAAGCAGTTGAATAAATATGAAAGAGCGCGCGAGATATGTTGGAGAATGTGTAAAGAAAATAAGAAAAAATACATTCACTTAATTGGGAATTGATTTAGAAATTTTTCTAACAAGAGAATAAATTTTGATAATTAAAAGGTTAATTATTATTTTATATCAAATAATAATTTGGCCTAATCTTGGCATAATCTTAAAATGGACAGTATTCATAAAATGAATATTATAGTAATTTTCAGTTATAAATGTTTATATTGATACTTGCGAGCATCATTAAAAAGCAAGTAAAGAGTTAAATCTGCTTATTCAAGTTTAGTTAGTATGATTTATTTCTTCAACCGAATGAGCAATTACTAAGCGTCACAATGTATACAGAATATAAAAGTAAATGTCTTCGTTACATTTTCGAGTGACATATTCGTGTTTCCGCGTTGCCGGGAATCAAATAAAACTTCGAAATATCCCGCTCGCGATATCATCTCGTATGCATATATCTATATATCATATAGTTGACTGCTGAGCTTTGGCAAGGCTCAGCCATCGGAAACGGTGGCTGCCTCCTGGCAAAACCAGCAGTTTCGATGTAAAACGCCCGGTTATGCGAAGAATTACTACATTTCCCAAAACGTTTTGCTAAGACCCCGAATATGCGACAGAGAATTTGCGAGATTAATTATCGATTTATGACAATAACTTTGCGTATTAATTTAATACACAAGCATAATTGTGTAATAACCTTACAATAGTATCACGTTTCATTTTTACTCGATGAAAATTGGTAATGTTTAACAATGAATAAGAAATAAATTGGTGTTTAAATTTTAAACAAATATTTTCACGGATTTTATATCATTTATTTAAATTTATGTTCTTATTAAATATCATATATTACACGAGTATTTTTAATATGCGATTTTTGAGAAAAACTAACGAGTTCTATGTATAATTTTATTACGTATGACATTTCTTACGTGAAAAGTGGCCCTAATCATCTCTAAAGATTTAATACGTTCTATATATAATTTTTCTTGAAGCGATATTTTTTTTGTTTGTGAATACTGTGCTAAATCCTCAGGGAAATAATTGTAAAGTACGATATTTTTTGCGGAAGTATTACATAATGATCATTATGAGATAATTTTCTGTTATCGTAAATAGATATACGCAAATACAATATATGAAATGATATATGAAATGACTTACCAGTCGTTGCTATTGTTGCCAAACCTGTAAAATACAAATAATTTATACATTATTTAAATTTAAATTAGACAAACTACGCCCGATTTTTGTAATAAATTAATAATTTAAAAAATCTGTGTCTTTTTATTTATAATTTAAAACTTTAATTTATGAAATATTTAAGCAGTGACATAAAATTAACAGAATAAACTTGTATTTATAATTTTTTTAGCTTGAAATTTTGAAACGAAATGGAGAAAGAGAGAAAAATTGTATGAATTTATATAATAAATTCTTTTACCGAGCAACATCCGTGTCTTTGAAGCTGCTGCATCCATGAGGCGTCGCGATGCGTCGTACGAAGCGTCGATTTCACAACAATTTCACAGACAATAATCGATCGACAATTTGCGCACTCGATATTCCGCGATACAACGTTCACGTGATTCACTGTTACACGAGTAACGAACTATTACAATTGTAGGCGCGCTATATAATTCGGCACTCGCGATATACATTTACACCCCGGTTTCAGCGGTTATAAAGCGCGATAAAAAGACAGCAACATGAAACTCGGACGCGCGTTAACACCGCCGGCGGATTAAACGACACGACGCTGATAATGAGTTTATCATAATCGCGCGGCACGTAATTCGGCACTTTGCGCGCGACACTTACTTTTATCGAGCGAAAGAGCCGCGGGGGGAAAGCAACATGACGTTCTCTCCTTTGCATTCCGATCGCCGAAACGAGGCGTGCGACGCGGCGCGTGTCGGGTTGCGAGAATCCGCGATTGCACACGCGGTGTATTAATATTCACCTCGAACCAATTACAATCACCCGCGCCGTACTCAGACCGGCGAAATATAATTAACTGTCACTAGTAACTCGTAACTCGAACGCATCCCGTTCTACATTTGTACATCAGATCCGCTTTCGGGCGATTATAGAACACTCCGAAACAAGCGACAAACGCCGGTGTGAAACTCGAACACGCACCTGACGCACCTGACGCTCCTGACGCTCCTGACACCCGCGCGCTCCGCGTTTATCGCGTATATATAAATAATCGCGTCGCCCGCCGCACATTTAGGACGGTTGCTGGCACATTTGTTTCCCGAAACGCACGCGAAAGACGAAACACACCGGAGCGCAACGCGCGGCACCGTAAGGAGCGAACTTGGCGCGTGTCGTTCGCTGCGGAGCGACGTGAACGTAGCGGCCGAACGACCTCAGTATTTCATTCGCTTCAGCGGAAAAGAATGCTAGTTAAAAAAAAAAAACGGACGATCTCGGAAAAATCTTGTAGGTGTGATCAAACATCCTGGTTATTATAATAGGAATTCTAGTTATTATAAAGTAAACCTCAAGTTCTATTGTAATAAGTAGAATGTTCGATCCCGCCTACAAGATTTTTCTGATTCGTCCGTTTTTAACGAAAATTATTTTCAGTGTTCGATCTTTGCAATCACGCGATTCATGCTTAGACCAGCGAAACATAATTAATTGTCGCAATGATTAACCTCTTAACTCGCGTCCCATTCTACAGTTATACGTCAGATCGGCTTTCGGCGATTGTAGAATGCGAGACAAACGCTAATAATGTGAAACTCGAATACGCACCGACACTCCTGACAGTCGTGCGGTTTGCGCGACGCTAATTGTAAGACACGCGCATTTATGGTAAACAATCACATCGTCCGTTGTGCACAATGCTTAGAATTTTTCCGTTGGATGCACCAATTAGAAAATTTTAATTTAAATAAGCCTATTAGCGACATGGGTACGTGGACGCCACTCCGCGATTCACGCGATACGTTCGAACGAGCAAATAATTAATTACCATAATCACCCGCGCAATACATAATATACAATATAGATACGATATATGACACTCGATACTCGTGGTTCCTAACCTGTCTATCGAACTCACTCTTTTGACGATTGTAAAATGCGCCCTCTTACGCTTCCGATCGCGCTAGGTGACTGATTATTGCCCGACGGACGGATTCAGCACCCTCGTTATTTACTTTTGTACGCGCGTAGTCGTTCCACAGCGCGGTAAAGGTCAAGCGAGGTTAAGGTCGCACGGGGCAAATACGGTGATAATCGCGACGCTACATATTTACAATTCGGCGTTCCGCGGCGACACATCTGTACTCTCGTTGTCGGTGCTTAGAGGATGGCGTTCCATGATTGCGCGTTACATTAACATTATTGGACGTAATTATCTACCGATCTCGATCACCGTCCGTCTGATTAATCGCCGCTATTCGAAAAATTCGCCCGACAGTCGTCGCGTGCAACGTTTCGTGAATACCAATCGAATGCAACGACCGCTCCGCGTGCATTGAAAAATCGGAATAAAGAAGTGAAATACGAAAATAAAATCGTCTATGTATTAGCGGGACCAAATTAAATCTTGAATAAACTTTCAGCCAGAAATGATTAGTCGAATCTGTCGAATCGACGTCGATTTGATGCGTTCATCGATGCGTCGATGAATGGTCGCTGTCAATTATTTGATATTTTTATCTTTGAACTCGTTATAATTGTCTTTATGTTAATTGGGTAACTGTGAATATTTCTATTAAATTTCTTTTGCCCGCAATCCTGCATTGAATACAATATATACTGTTGCTTTTCGATGTTGCAGCAATTCGATATAGAACTGGCCGAAAGACAATAGAAATCTTACAGAAATTCATTAAATCGACATTATCTACGTTACTATTCACGTTTTACAAGTCATGTTGAACATATTCTAATTATCATATTCGAAGAAATTCCATTTGTGATGCTACAAATGCGGAAAAATGTGTATCTACATTGGCATGAAGACTTACGAGATTTCTACGGCATCGAAATGTGTGAATTCAATAAATTTGTAACGGCTAAACTGTATCATTTGAAAGTGTCATGCGGAATTTGAAAATGTCACGTGATCGACATTCGTTGTTGAGTAATAATCCTATTGTTTCGTGCCGTAATCGAGAAATGCGGAGTGAAAGTGCTGGCTACACATTTCGCTCTTGGTGGAAATCACGTATTTAATTAAAAGTGCTCCCGTGTGTTAAATGAGTGACACGATGTTGTCTCGTATCAAAGCATTGTTATTAATTATCTCTCTAAATCTGATTGTTCAATTTCGCGCCGCGTTGATTAGAAATCGAGCTTGAAGTTGCTCCGTGCATTCTCCCGCGTAATTCGCGACTCGCGAGTGAGTCGCGTTTACGTCTAGTTCTAATGCCGTGCATGTCGCGCACTCGAGAATACGTACTACATATTCGAATCTCACGTCGGCGTTTGTTTCTCGCGTTTAATAAACGACGCTTCTCCTTCTCTCGCCGTTGATGAATCTGACGTGCGAATCAAACTGCAATTAATTACGATAATAAAGGCGAGTTTTTCAATTCATCAATTCCCAGTGAGAAATGATGATGAAAAAGACATCGAATCGACTTCGATTCGACATCGATTTGACCAACTATTTCTTATTAGGTTGATCAGTTTCATTATGCGCAAATACTGCTTTTACAGAGCAAAGTTGTATCTGCGCATAACGCAACGGATCCATCGATGAATTAAAAAAACTCGCCTGAATGAAAATTCGAGGCGTGCCGAGTGACGTGCGTCGAAGGAGATGCGGAACAGCGTGAAGCGTTCCGACGGCGATCGTCGCACTCGTCGCCAACTTCGTGTCGCTAGTCGATGGACGACGCGCGCCACGGTAGATCTTCCCCACGTCGCGTCGCGTCTCGCTCTTTGCACACGTCGGACAGTGTCTCGCGACAGTTGTAAACATAAACAAATATTCGAGCGCGTGCCTAATCGTACGCCGCGAGCGTCGCGTGAATCATTTCGGGGGAGGGGCGAAGAGAGGAGAGGAGAGGGGAGGTTAGCGCGCATCTCTCGCGTTGTTACAACAGGCGGGAATGCGGGCTGATCCGCGATGCGCGGACGTATCGGGAGTGTCGAATCGCGCGAATGTTACGCGCTCCGCGCGTTATCGCTCGCGAGTTCGCTCGCCAAGAGGCGGCGGAGAAAATTGCCGCGCGATCGGCGGCTACGGCGGCTACGGCGCGGAGTAAGATGGCGCCGAGGAGCTTTCGAACGTTCCGCATCCGACGGCTTGAAGAGGGCGAGCGGCACAAGTCAGCGGCCCCGTCCCGCTACGGAAACGTCGTCGAACGTGGAAAGAGGAAGAAAGCGAGGTAAGATAACGCGAAGCGAAGTATTTATCGGTTAACTTGTCGTCTCGAAGGGTGGGCTGGAGGGAGATATCATCGGGGGATTGCGCAAACATTTCCCGAGGGCACGCGAATGAACACCGAGTATCTAAACACGATGAGTGGAATTATGCGCAAACATCTCGTACGACAACACCGAGCACGCGGTCTAAGTATTCAGGCGGGCGAGGAGAGAGGGGGGGGGGGAAAGAGTTAAGGTTCCCGCGAAAGTATCAATATGCATAAGGGCCTGATGCTGTCTCGAGTCACCCCCGAGTAGATAGATATAACGAGTCATGAATTATGAATCGCGTGTTCGGCGGGGAACCGTGTGTTTTCTCCATTTCCTCATGGCGATTCTGCCGCCGAGAGAAGAGAAGTGAGTATGGAAAATTAATGAATGTTTGGCCGCGATTATTGCCGCGCAAATATTTCCTTACAATGGATAATTAAAGATCGAGTCAGAGACCTTTTCGTCCCGGAAGACTTAATTGCTGGCCATTTCGACTTGTCCCGTGTTACGGATTCAGATTTCTACATGATAACGCAATAATGAAACAATAGATGAAATAAGAACGATATCGCGCTATAAAAATGTATGGTAGAAACGTTACCCGATATTCCCTTCAGCCTTTTAGATCCGAGCGACTATTTAGATGTCGTTAACATCCACAACGTAAATATACGTTAATGCAACGTAACGATAATATTACACTGAGGTTTTAATATTTTATGCGCTTTTTAATTGGTAACGAATGCGTTCTAGCGACGAGTGCGTCGTAACATTTTAAAACTCGATCGCGATGTAGAATATTTCCATGAAAATTTCCACTGACACGTTCCCTCCTGTTCTTTGGATATAAAAAAAGGTATATGTTTAAGAACAAATATGACTGTTAATTAAATACAATGGAAACACAAATTACGTTATTGGATTCTTTATAGAATGTAATAATATTGATATTATCAATTTTTTTCATCAGAATATATTTCAGTCTTATTTTGGTGAATCTTTAACATCTTGTTCCGCGCGATTGATACATGTAGTCAATATTATATAACATAATATGATAGTCAATATTATATGGTCTATAGGTAAATGTTAAAAATTTATTCTCAACTAACGCATACTCCCCTCTTTGTCTCACTTATAGTCGATAATATTTAACAATTTAATAATATTCAAATTTATATATACAACATTTGAATTTAATTTATCTTTTATTATATTTGTTTTTTCTTAACGTTATTAATATTTTGATAAATTATTCTTTCATTGAATTCGCCCTCGGTTGATACCAATGACCGAATCACTTGATACCATTTATCGGTATATGGGTTTTCTGATTTGATATCTTATACTTTGTACTTGATAAATGCTTAGTTTATTATATCGATAGCTAGTAAAAAGGAAAGCTTTCCTTTTTGTCAATACAAGTTTGAACGAGCCATTTTAGAAAATATCAAATTCTAGAGATAATAAAGAGAAAATTTCTAATTCTAGAGACAATAAATATCCAAAAAATATATATCGTATCCATTTAGATTAAAGATTTTTGAAGAGCACTGCTTTTGGCTTTCAATCGGTAACTGAAAGCTATTTGCTGATGTAAAAACGACAGATACATTAAGTTGAAATTATTGAAGAAAATTAACATAATGATATTATACATGATTAAGAAAAATTGAGGCATTAACATTCACGTAGAGCTGATTCTATCAACATGAATTATTGCTAAATAATACTTGTATATAGCATTACGAATCCAAGAGAGAGTTAAACATTCGCGAGAATCATGTAGCGTTGGTAAATTCATATCGATGCAAGAATTCTACGTTATCAGCCTCATGGCCGTCCTTGAATAATCTGCCAGAGGACGCCGAATGCCGGGTCGTTCGGCAAGAATTGCGGGGCGCAGGAGCACGAATGTCGTCCTCCGGGTTGCCGTCCGGCAGGAGTTCAGTCGGTGCCGGTCGGTCCCGAGATCCGTTTACATTCTACGGGACGCAAAAATCTAAGATGGCAAAAGACATATACATTTGATAGGATGGTCCACTCGACGAGATAGAAAACCGATTCGGTTTTAACGTAACGTACGATAATGAGCAAGTGAAAACGGGAAAAAAGAGAGGAAGAGGTAAAGAGAGAGAGAGAGAGAGAGAGGGTCGCGATGAACAGATAGATATCGGTGCAACATCGTCAGTCGCGCATCTTCCGAGCGGGAGAGAGGGGTGCGATACTACCCTCTTCTCGCACGGCACGCATAATCGTCGAGGGCAGAGTGGCGGATCGAGAGTGGACTACTAGTCGTGCTGTGACGGAAGTTAGGCGCTCTCGACGATATGCCCGTGAGTCGCAACGCGAGATAAAGGTGAGCGATTAATATTAACTCCCCCGTTGCTACCTGTGTCCGTGAGGTATATTGGGCATACCCATAAATTTGTCGAGAAAGCTCATTTCCGTGGTAAATTAGTTTCGAGCGTTGCCGAAGAAGTGAGATATTTGTCGGTCGCATTCGTCGTCCTGGTATCAAATTAATTGCGTTTGAAAAGATACAGAACGCATACAGTGGAGAATAGTTAAGAATTGATTGAAAAAGAATAGTGAGAAATATTGAAAAATAGAAAATCGTGCTTGACGTTTAAATTTTTCTAGTGTTATAATCATGTAGAATCATTTTTTTTAAATTTTTGTTTAAATAATTGTAGAAATTTTTAAGTATTTTTTTATTGCAAAGCTCAGCGCTTTACAATGGCACGTTGAGATATTGATGAAAGTTTGTAGATAACTATAATAGTTAATGGATTGTGATTAATTAGTATTTTAAAATAACTGTTGTACATAGAAAATAATACGGAAAATAAATTTGATTAATTAGATGATAAAAACGTAAAGAAACGCGAAAAACGTTATACAGACTATTAAGCTGAAATGATTGCGAAAATAGAGAAAGATATTACGATAAGTTTGAGAGTTTCGAATAAAAAAATAATGAAGGAGATAAAAAACAAAAGTTTGAAGTATTGGTGAAAGGTTGTCCTTAGTTGATTTTAACTTTCAGGATGAATGGAAAACTGAGAAAAAAAAGGAATACCTTTCTCGATAAGCTCGAGGCACGAAGAATTCTTACAATTGAAAATGGTTGTAACTTTATCTTATTTATTAAACTGGATGAGATCTTTTTTCGTTTAGATTGATAAAATTAAGATTTTTTTTAGACTGCGAGCAATTATATACTCGTTGGATTATCATAAATAAAATGCTATTAGTAGAAACTGAAAGCTAATACTTAATCGATTATTGGGTTAATTGTCTTTGTTTTATATGATTAATGAATAATTATTTATTAAATTTGAAATATTGACGAGGTTACATGCAATTTTAATATTTTTACAAAGGAGATAGCATATACGAGCGCACAAAAATACGTAGTAATTAGAATAACATAAATAACATAATTATAATTTTATATATTTTTATACTTACATAATACACACACACGCGCACACACATACTAAATTCTGAATAATTAAAAAATGTTAATTAAATAAAATTAAGATTTTTTATAACGCATCTTCGTTAGATACGTGAAAGAATATCACGAGAATGCGTTAAAACTTATTGTGAAAGGAACAGAAATTGAGAACTTATATATCTATGTGCATATTTTATATAAATACATATTTATAACATTATGTACGTTTGATGACAAGCTGTTCGCTTGAGATGGCATAATTTCGTTGCGCTTTGCAATTTTATGTAAATGAGTATTTTATAGCATATATGTGTGTGAGTGTATATGTGTATGTATGTATATGCAAAATACATGTCTCATTGTCTATAATACATATATAAATATTTTTTATATATATGAAATAATGACATGTATTTTACATAAGAATAGACGATATCGCAAAAGATCATTTATTACAAGCTCACCAGAGAATAAATATGGTAATATGGTATTCTCGCGAATTTTGTACCTCTATCAAGTTAGCCCCCCCAAGCATCGCAAAAAAAATCCGCACCTATCAAAAAATTTAGTACTATTTAGTTGCTAATTAGTTACCCTAATCCCGATTTTGTTGCTCAAACCGTTTAGCAGGAAATAAAAATCGAAATGAGGGGCCAGCTTATTGCAAAGCTACCCCCCCCCCGCCCCCAATAATAGAAAAAAATATATAGAGTGCTCAAATCGAAAAACTGAATACACCAGAATTTGTTGCTTTAAGAATCAACAATCGCCGATTTTGTTGCTCGCCTTTAAATAATTATAAATAAATAATTTGTCCCCGCGACCGCCTTTTCTCACGACTTCGAAGCTTGATAGAGGTGAATTTTGTTTACAAATCTTAACATTTAACTCGAGTCTTTCGTGACTATATATCGAGGATTTTCCCGCTAATGTTGAGGAAAAGAAAGAGTTGAAGGGGATCAGCATAAATTTTACGATTTATTGGTTCTCACAAGACAGTCAGTATTATCAAATTCGACTTGGCGACACACTCAGGGCTTTGTCCCATCTGATTTATCAGCACATCATTAAGTCGGGCCAGTATCCTGGACGTGCAAGATTCTTAATATTCTCATGAAAGTAATTTAGGAAAATCCAATTAATTTTCTAATGGTAAAATATCGACATCTGTCTTTCAACGGACAGTGTTAATCCCTTTCCATCGATAATAACCGTCTTCTTTACAGCAATCACGTATATATATAAAATTTTAATTTGAGAGGCAATTTTATTAAAGAGAAAGTTGTGCGCATAACGTATACACACATATTGTTTCATATTTTAAATGATTACTGTATACATATGTATTATTTAAGTGTAATTTTTTCTATATTTTTTTTTATAAAAGAAATATCTCGGAAGGAGAGAAATAATTAAATGAAGAAAAGCACAAGTTATCGACACGAGTGAATAATCTGATAGTCAATAACTCCAAAGTGCTATGAATGTTACATTTCTTCGATTCTTCGGTATTTGCCCTTCGATCGCCCCGCTTCCGGAATTTGCCCGTTCAATTCTAGCTCGCGACCATAACGTAAATTAGACCAACTGGTTGGTCTATCGCGGGAAAAGTTCCGCGCCGCGTGAGGCGACAAACGCGTCGCCGAGAGGAAATTGTCGGATTCAGCCGGAAATTGCGAAATTCTCCGATAGCAGCGATCGCCAGGCTCAGTCGCGGTTCTTGCGCCCTCCTGTCTTTCCTTTTCCAGAATATACGCATCGTACAGATCTTTCGTTCTGTAGTAAGGATTTCATCTCGTGATTACGTCGTTTTGCTCCTCAACCGGTTTAATGAAGGCCCCGTCGATACCTTTCACGAAGATATCGAATCTTCAAAGAGCAGTCTCCGATTCCTTATCAGCGTCCTACGGACGCACCAGCGAGATCATGGCAGGCAGGATTGGAAAATCCTCTTCGCGGAGATAAGTCGAAAAGGAAGGAGAACTTCCTCGGGTGGCGCGTTTGCTCTCATATACTGCACCGCATGATGCAGCATATATAGCTGATTTTTGATAAGCTTGCCGAGGTCAAGGTATTTTTATGACGCATTCGAATGCAAGGATTTGAAGGGATTTAGGCATTTCTTCGTGCTTCTTATTTTTTGCCAATTAAGAATTTATGACTGTGAGAAATAAATTAATAATTTCAATTCGATAAAAAAGAAAATTTGTTGCAAAAATTCAGAATGTTGCAGTTGTTTAATATAATTTTTTAATAATATTTAATATATCTGAAGTTAATCGGCTTCGCAAAGATTAGCAAGCGAAGTAATAATGTTAAACCTATTCTCGGTTAATGTTTACTCGGTTAATTTTTCGTGATAGTGTAATGAATCGTTACGCTCAAATAGTTTTGAAAACGCAGTTATTATGGCGAACAGGAGAAATGTATGCTTGCATGAGCAAAACCTCAAATCAGAAAACGAACCGTTTGTGTGTTTCCTTTTTTATTAGATGTTCCGGGAGATTGTTGAATCCGCCTTATATACAGCATCCACTGTTTGCTTACTCTTCGAAAAGGTCAATATTTCGAATGAAAGCTCGCGGTACGATATTTTCTTTTATCCTTTACATAGCATAGGCATATATATATATATATATATAT
>VBVQ01001751.1:0-30987 GCA_011636635.1 Tetramorium simillimum
ATTATATGTAGAATGTGAATATATTAATAATATTCTTATATCTAATATGTACATAGAAGAAAGAGAAAAAAGTTGGTTATGATTTTGTAGATACTCAATTTGATTGTTGAGACAAATTTCGAATATTAATTTTTAGAATTGATTTCATAAAATAGTTGTAAATATTTTTTACATATTACATTTTCTGAAGTGATATTAATCCTGATAATTTTATAATTTTTATATTATAACTAAACGAATGTGATGTTTATTATATATTACTTATTGAACAGCAAATTTTTCGCGGTATTAATATGTCACACGTATTACTATCGATAGCTCAATTATCGATAACAATCGACACTGGAATTCTTCTCATCTAAATCTCGCAATCGCGATCCAACTTACAGTCGCCGCCGGCCGTTCCCATGACTCGCCGATTCGAAAACAATCGGTAGGACGAGGAGCGAAGGAAAGCTCGTACAAAGATCCAATAGAAGGTGGAGGGTAAAGGAAGAAGGGCGGGAGGAGGGGGGAATAATAAGAACGAACGAAGAAACCGAGAGCGAGAAAGATGTTCGATGCGAGCCCGGTCTGGTTTTACTACGCGAAACCTGAAGCTCCTGCCGCCATCTCTCTCGGAATTGAAAGGCATGGGTATGCCGGTCGACTACGATAACTCGGCATAACTCGATTTTTTTGCGATCGGATGCAGTGCGTGTTCGTGACTCTAAACAAATCTCTCAAAACGTAGTACGGTGTTTCGACGCTCATTCCGCCGAGATCATTAAGCAGAAATCAATGTTGGCAAATTTAACTTTTCCACGTAATTAATAGGATTCTTTAATCACTTATCTGTAAACGGTTCTATATTTAAAATCAAGGTTCGATAAATTTTAATTGACATTGACATTAAATTTAAGTTATATGAATCCATAAAAAAATAGCGTAAATGTAAATTACAATGATTTATGATTAAAATAAGAATATACACACATGTGTGCAAATACATGTTTACAATATGATCTCGATTGTCTAAAGAATTATTTTCTAAAGAAAAATTATATATTTTTTACTATATGAAATAGGAAATGTATAAAAGACTTTGAGATACTGTAATTTTTTATTTATTTATTATATTTTCAAAGTATATTAATTGGAAATTTTGCGCGAATTTGAATTTTGTACTGCATCCGTATGCAGAGTATAACCCACAGCGATACGTAATTATGTGTGGAACGGTATTACCATATCTGTATCATGCGCCTAATTACATTCCTACATGCGAATCAACCGAACGACGTGATCAGCTATGCGCTCTCCGGATCTGCTTCGGGCTTCGCGACTCGTAAACGCCGGTCGCGTTCGTTCCGTCCTCTCGTTGTCGTCTGTCGAGACGCGCACGCACCCGCGACGCCTGACGGCATACGGAATCGATCCTGAGAATCGAACTTCCGGCGGTAACTTCTTCCGGTACGATGCATTATTCGAGGGTAATCAGATGTCGTAGATATACTAGCATATCATTTGGTCGTGCCTTGTGAAATTATCCTATATGCCTGTAAAAAATCTGCAATGTCCTTAAATTCTTTTATAGAATTATCATAACTTCTATGCACAACTTACTCTTATTCTATAAACTGATATATACGAATTATGTGCGCAAGCAATATCGTGTAAAAAGGAGGAAAATAGAGAAGGGAAAAGTTTGAAATCAAGGGCAGGAGTTTTGTAGAATCTCATGTATTATCATGTAATTCGTTTTACAAATTGTATTCATTATTTATCTCTTTATTAACATATATGCTCCTCGTTTTTACATATGCAACAATATGCTCCTCTTTTAGGATGCAATTATATGCATCTACATTTGCGATCTGTTCCTACTGTGATATAGTATATATATGATACGAAACACGTGAGTGACACGGGAAGAGAACGGGTTTAATGACGACAAACGGATGGAATATGTAATCTTCGAATGCAATCATCGAGTAGTTGTCGTGCGAGCGCTCCTCGCTTCGCCTTCTCTCTATCTTTGTCCCTTCTTCTCCCGAGCGTATGTTTCCTCGAGTACCCTTTATCGCGGCTAATTTTCTTCCCCATTCCGTTCCCGCTCCTTCGCCGAAATAACAGCCGAGGGTATCAATGGCTGCTAATTTATCGTCACCGTTCGCTTGATGGCGACATCCGGCTTCACACCGCATGTCGACCAGCCAAAGTTGTCCGCGTACGTTTCGAACGGATAAATTTTCTACCATGAAACTTTTAGTACTTTCTTGTAGTAAAATTTGTTGAAATAAATACAAATTTTTTTAATGCTTTAGTAGACGAATAAGTATAAGATTAATCAAACTTACATTGATAAATATTTTATATAATAATTTAAAACAATTATTCTTTCTTCTCTCTCTTTTTTTTATACAGTTATTATATAACAAGTATTAAAGACAAGTACAATAGTGAAAATTAGCATCTTAATTAAACATACATGGAGCATTAGTTCTTGTAAAGTTTTAAAGATTTTTAAATTAAGATAACTTCACTTTTGCGAAATATGCGTAAATTTATTACACTTTTTGTAGATTACTCTATTTATGTAATGTCACTGGCAGACTCTTTCTTTCACAAAAGTAAACTTCTGTTTTCTTCTGCACTTCATCAACGTTCACTCAATTACTATCCATTTTTGAACAACTGCATTATATACGAGATTCAATTTTCTATCTGGATGTTTCAAAATTTATATCGATACAATTCGTCGTTCTAAATTGCTGGTAACGTATATATATGAGGCATAGCGAAAGGAAGGAAAGGAAGGCGGGGTGAGTCGAGAACGTATCCAGTCCAATCCGAGAGATTGGAGACGAGATGGAAGAAAGTGAAACAGAGAAAAAAGAGAAAGAGGTGGAACGGAAGGCAATGGAAGAGAATGAAAGAGTTCAAGGAACGAGAAGGAAAGGATGGAGAATAGAAGAACTTCGTAAGTCCGAAGCGAAGAAGAACAGTGGATCGCGGTCGAGGAGGGCCGAGATGGGGGGGGAGGGGGGAGGAGGAATCTCCCCGCGTCTTTGGTCCGTGCCTTTCTTCATCCTTCGTGCCCAAGCTTCGGCTGTTTTCATGGCCGTCATTTAGTAGGTTCGTTCACCCCTGGGCGCAGAGCCGCGTGCGAGTGAGAAAGAGAGAAAGAAAGAGTGAGAAAGAGAATGATTCTGCGGAGAGAGGAGGGAAAGAGGACGAAGCACGCGGAGGAAGGTTAGTGGAAACGTGGTAGAGAGAAGGAAGAAGAGAAGGAGAGGGAAAGGGAGAGAGAAAGAGAGAAAGAGTGGAGAAGGAGAAGGAAGAGTGCGGACGAAGTGCGGGGAAGAGGGACTAGACGGAACGTACGGCTCGCCGTGCAACCGACGACTGAGGCGAGTGCGGGCGAGGGGATTCCGGAGATCCCTGTGCCTGTGCGTGAGTGGGGTGCCGGAGAGGGGCCTCCGAGAACGAAGGGTCGGGAAGGTGGATGAGGAGTGAGAGAAAGGTGGTGGTGTGTGCCGATGGTGGTGCTGCTGGTGATGGTGGCTGGCTGGTGGTGGTGGTGGTGGAAGCGAACGAACAAGCAGGCGGGCAAGCCGGCTGGATGACGCGAGAGGGCCGAGGGGGGAGAGTTAGGTGGAGGAAAGGGGCCGGGAAGGAGGGTCGGGAAGGGACTAAGGGAAAAAGAGTTCAGGCAGGTCTGGGATCGGACGAGGGTGAATGCGTGACGGTGTGTATCGTAGGCACTCTCTTCAGCACTGGGGAAGACTGCCTTCTACCTGCCCGGCTTTGCCTTACCTTTGCCTTCCTTGTAAACCTGCCAGCCGGCCGGACGGCCGGCCGGCCGCGTGTAGGTACACTCTTCATTGCCCTTCCCCTCCCCCTTTCCCCTTCTTTTCCTCCCTTTCTTGCACGTACGTATCATGCGGGGTAAGAGAAGAGGGGGAGAAAGAGAAAGAGGGCGAGAAAGAGGGAGAGAGAAAGAGAAAGGGAACGAGTATGAGTGAGGTGAGTGAGTGAGAACGTCGGTTTAGTTTGCCTGACTGCTGCCTGTATGAGGCTGAGTATCTAACGTAGGGCTGCGCGAGGCCTAAATTTAGGCGTCCGCCGGAAGTACGCGTACTGGAGGAGGTTCCGTGCACCGGGCTCGATCGCGCGACGAGATAAGGTGCGAACGAGGATATCGGGGCGGGCTATAGGGAACGACGAGGGTCATTGGCGACACAAACGGCGATGATGTTATTCGGTACAGCCGCGCTCAATTACGCTTGACAGGCGCTTCGTGAGCGATCTCATAATCTCCTTCGTAATTCGAGAGATTTTTTTTTTTCAGTTTCTGTGGACAGCTGCGATAAATGTATCTTACGGTTTTACCCACTTTTCTCTATACAAATAATGCTGGTCGAATCTCTAAAGACTTTCATTTTTTGTCAAACGAAAATTAAAGGTCATCGACAAACTATTTTTTTTTTCGTAAAACTCTTTATTTGTCTTTCACATGTTGTATTTTGGATCACTGTTATTTTTTTATCAATACACTGTATTTAACAGAGTTAGTTATTTTACGAAGTACAGTGTGTAAAAAAATTAGCATTGGTTATTAAAACCATTTTATTGCAAATTGTTTTAATCAATGAATAATCATAATCGAAGTCTTCATAAAATATTTCAATTTTGAAGGCTGTACAGCTTGAATTCTTTTCGCTACGGTCGTCGGCACGGAGCCGTTTGCGGTCGACGGATTTAATACGCATCATAAATTTTCAAGACTGTTTTGGAGCTCACGAGTTGTTATTAGCGCGAAAACTTCTTCCTTCGCAGGTGTTAAATCCATCGTAGCCACAAACTTCTGTCGGGATTTGTTCACACGTCCGAATTCGCATCAACGAATCCCGCTTGTTTTGTTAATGAAAAACTAGTTACGAAGAACTTCGAATTGGACGTGCAAACGTGACAAAGAGATCTTGAAAGTTTGCGTCTTATTGAATATAAAATAAACTACCGTTGATAATTACATCATTTCTTTTATGGAGATATATAAAAATACTGCTGTTAGAAATTTTATTTTATACTCTTTACATATTATGTACATAAACAATTTTATATAAGCAACATAGAAACATTTAGCTACTTTAATATTGTATATAGTATTTATAGATGCGAGATAAGATAAAAATATTAGGTCAAATATGATTAAAGAGTTTGCCGTGAAATTTCCCAATTAGACCTCTGAAAAGATTTTCGAGTCACGCACCGGATAAATTCACGTGATTTAATTAACCGCGAAACTCCTAAAGCCGCCGGAAAATGCTTCTCGGGTTCTTTTAAACATTCCATAAAAACTATTTTAATTCCACGGAACCCTTTCTCGCCTGGGAGGACCGTTGGCCGTTGCGAAATATTACGCGACTCGCGTATAACGAGCGAACGCTCACTCGCTCGCCCGCCCGCTCGCGCGTTTGCCTTTTGCTTGTGCACATCCACGGGCGGAAAGACGGTAACAAAAGTTTCCCCTTTTAAGAGCGGAGCGCGTAATAAGATATTTAATATCCCCCGGGTATAATTCGCCATAAAACAACGTACGCCTTATCTCTCTCGTTGCTATTTTTATTCGCGACCGGGCCCGACGATTCGTGTAACTATAAAAACGCCGTGCTTTCGCCATGACGAGGCGACGTCGACGGTGCGTTCGCGCAGCCCGCGCGAATGCGTACGTGCGATGCAACGGTGTTACGAGGGAGATCCAGGGATACACGAGGACGCGAGACAGGACCGTGTCTGTCTCGAAGCAGAATTTACTACTGTTACGGCTACAAGCGCGCTCCTTGTTACGGGGAACTTTTGTAAGAGCCCGTGGAAGATGCGGTGTCGCGTTTCGAGAGTTACATCAACGCGAAGCGACGAGACGCTACGCCAAAAGCCGGCGGCCCCTCGCTCGCTTTATTAGTTTCTCGTCCTTCGTTGTTCTCCATAGAAGTCAGGGATTTATGTACGAACTAATAAAACTTAATGCCGCTTAATCGCAAAAGTTTTCGAAATATATTTAACTTTTATCAATCGTCCTCTCCGATATAAAGAATTTCATGTATCTGTTCATGGGTCATAATAACACTGAATGTTTCATCGCTGTTTATTTATACATTGGGCGTTATTGGAAAATTAGATTTCGGTTCCAAAGTGCCATTCCTGATCTCATTCGCTCGTTCGATTCGGCCGCTACACTGAAGTGTATACGGGAAACACAAAGTTTTCATAGTATTACACTATCGTTTCGTTAGTTTGGAACATCCGATAATAATGTTGCCCTAATTCGTGTTCGCTGTCAAACAGCGGCGGTTACAGGACCGGTTGCAACAAGGTGGGTTAGCACTCTAACCCCTGGTTAACTAAATTTACCTTCTCTGCTATACATAATATAGGTACAGCCACAATCCAGAAAGGGACAACGATTTGCCAACCCAGAGTTGGTTAACCCTGCCTGTCGGTGTGTTCTGGCCGTATACGTACCACATGCGTTTACAAGGGTTTATATGTTACCATGGTTCTCTGTATATTAACATGCACACCAAACAAATAATTTTGATCCACGAATCAATTTTAAGCTTTCGAAACAACTTATGCTGAGTTCAATACTTTTCAGAATTTCCATATTTTCGGATAAGCATTTTTTAAATTCTATTTTCTATATATGAAGATAAGACTTCTTTTTAATCGAATTTAGTGTAGTTGAGATATTTATGGTTTTATGCCAATCGATTGGTAACAATGAATTTTTCATTTAAATTAATTATAGCACAGACAGTGTTCCATTTAAATCAGTCCCATTTAAATCATCGTTGGATCTAATTAGTTTCATTGGCATAATTAAAATTTAAGATGCTCGACGCAAATTTGGTCTCGCAGTATTCTAATACAGCAAATCTCATACTAGTCGCATTATTGTATAATAGTTCCGATTTAATTTCCTGCCACCGCGAAACGAGCGGCTTCTTCCCCTCTTCTTGGCGCGCATATCGTTACATTGCAATGCGAATGCAGTCGCGTGTTGCAGCATGCCTTTGTTCGTTCAACAGTAGATTAGAGGGCAGTGTAACTCGGCAATAAACTTAGATGCTGCGCTGTTATTATTATGGTTATTATTACGAGTACCGTTGTATGGACAATGTCAACAAGATTATGCTATAAATGACTTGAACTACAATAAATTCGAACTTTTTACAAGTCGTTTGAACAAACTACTATGCTAATAGATTACCATCAAATTCATTTTAAACAATATTAAAATTGTTATTGTTAAAATTATTGTAATAGGAATATACGGAATGTTATTTTATACTTGTAATTAGTAAATTAGATGTACTGTTGAATTAATCATCACTTTGTTATGAAACAAATAATGAATAGTCTCATCTAAAATTTTTATTATTTTCATTCATATTTAAGTTCATTCCGTGATCAATCATTAAAAGAAATAACTCACTTGAAATTATGTAAGCTGATTTAAACTTGTTTTTATAAGGTTTATCGCATTCAGCATATCTAATGGCGATGAGTCCTATTAAAAATATGAATTAAGCTAAAAAAATAAAACATGAGAGTAAATTAATTAATTGTCAATATCAGCTGCTTAATTACTATTTTACTTAAATTATTTTTCTTTTACTTGGATAAATTCTCATTAAGGAAATCCTCATTAACTCATTCTGAGAAAACTAGATGAGTATAACAAATCTGAGCATTAAAAAATTTATATATGTCGTAGCATAGACACGTTACGCGTTAAAAGTATTAATGAGGAACGATGTTGATTATCTCTCATCTTAATTGACACGAGATCTCAGCGTCCGCCACCGTGTCCGTACACAGTCCGAGATTCGCACGTACGAGAACTATATTCGTGTGCATTCGTTCTCTGTGTGCGTGACACGTGGCGCATACTAGTCGCACGTTGTCGCCGTTAGTGCGAGCCTTCTACCGCTTAAACGAAATACTTGCGGTTTAATGTAATCCGAGTACATGGCACAATTGCCATTTTATACAGTACATTTCGAAGTGAAAATAAGAAATTCGTACGTGAAATATTTATGTATAATGAAAAATAAAATTTTAATACGTTTTTTTTTCAATTTTTTTTAAACATTATTATCCAATTCTTTCACGTTTTAAAAAAAATTATTTTAAAAATATTAAAAATAACATTTTATTCGCGATTATTGAAAATCTCTTTAGAAAAAAACTAGTTTAATTCTAAACATTACAATTTAATTTGTACTTAATTTATAAATTATAATTTAAACTAGATCATAATAATAATAATAAAGTATTTAAAGTATTAAAGAACTACAATTAATTGCTCATTGACATTTCTAAATACATGACGAAAAATCGTTAAACAGCGATATTTTTTCGTCTTTCTCTGCTCATAAAAAAGTATTTATTAAAAATAATTTTTATGTTACCAGCGCGCGATAAATTACAGATTATCTGTCAAAGAAGCTTATTGTGTTACAAAATGTAAGTTTCCTGAGGAAAACTCTTCACATGCCGAGTGCATTGGCATTTTCTTCAGGACGCTTTTATGTCGCTAAAGGCGGCGCCATAAGCGATGTAAAACTGCTCGTGCAGGAATTCAATTTTACGTTCAACTTTAAGAAACGGGCTCAAGCGTCGTTGCTTGAGAAACATCTCGTAAAACGCTAATGTCATTGCCAATTATGCGTGGCGGTTAAATCGCTTGGGCTCGATATTAAAAAATAATTATTGCCATATCCGTGAAACTGTTAGTGTTGGACATTAGGCATTAGTATCGATTATCGATTTATGACAAACGGACGCGATTTGTGTGTTGCATCGCAAACGATACAAAGCGCATCGCGGATAAATGCGTGTGTGACTATGCATGCCGTATAAGGGACAACACGGAAACATCACGGCACGACATGCATCGAGTATAAAATCGGATACTGCAGTTTTTGCATGTCAGCAATACACTAAAATGCATTTCTTTGGATGCGTAAACGTGCTATACATATTCGTTGAAAGAAAAATCAAAGGGTACGAATCTGAATATTTAAACGTACCGGTTTAATAAATTTTTCATTTATTGACGATATACATTTTGCAAATTGAGCTAATTAATTGGCTTAACTGAAAAATTTACATTATTTGTAGCGTAAAGTATTTTTCATTTTGAATTCATATATCTTGTACTAACAGAGATTAAAATAAAAATAAAATTTCTGTTTTTAATTCGTGTATCACGCTCTAATGAAAGTAATCAATGATCTTTTTTATTTAAGAGTAAAAATTGAAACTTTGATTCAGATTTTGATAGGAATTTATGATTATTTGATAGGGCCACATTGGGTTGAACTTGAATTCTTAAAACGATGATGAAGCATTTACAATTCACTGGAGATGAAGCGAAAACGTACAAAGTTGTTAGTGGCAGTGGTTGAACGCGAAGAGAGTCGAGAAAAGGGGAAGCGCGACGATAGGATCGGGGATTCGTAAAACGGCGCATTCGAGCACCGGAACGCCATAATGCCCGGCGAACGCATAATCTTAAAAACGAGGGAGAAGATACGAGGGTTGGAAGAAGGGAATTGGGTGAAAGAGGAGGAGAAGGGTGAAGAAACGCCGAGAAGGAGCTACCTCGCGTTTACTCGGTCGGTTCGCATCACCTCGCGAGAAGTACCAAGGGAAAATCACCCTCTTCTCCCTGTCCTCCTCCTCCTTCTCCTCCTTCCCCTCCCTTTCTTTCCCTCTCTGTTTTGCGGGGTGTTCGAAGGACAGAGGGTGCGCCGCCGGCCGGCCGGTTTGGGCGAGGGAAGGTGAATGCGCCTCGGCGCACCGTTTCGCGATGCGAAGCGGAGCAATGCCGCCGCCGCCGCCGCCGCCACCGCCTCTGCCGCCGCCGCCGTCGTCGCCGCCACCGCTACCATCGACGACGACATTTGGAACAGATAATGGCGCGAATACGCCGCGGGGGTGAACGAACCGCGGGTCGTACTGGGTTCAGTTGGGTCGGCTTGGGTTGGGTTGGTATCACATCAGCTATCGATCTTATAACGCCGTGCGGCCCCCGTTGTCTCCTCGTTTCAGTCCCGCTCTCCCTCTCTGTCTCTCCTCTCGTTCTCACTCTACCGCTTTCCCTCACCCTCTGGCAACCCTCGTGTCCCTCCCGTGTCCGTCGTCACCCTCGCATTCTTTCTCTTTCTCTCTCGCACTGTCCTCTCTACCACGCGTGCCCTCTCCGCGTGTCACCTCTCGCTTCTTCTCCCGCCACTTCCTCCACCTGTGTCTCTGCCGTCTCTTCGCGCGCTTCCTGTCTCCATTTCGCTCTTACTTTCTCGCCCCCGCGTCTTCTTCTCTCGCGGTGTTCCGCGCTGCCTCCCCTTTTCTCTCCCCCTCCCTCCCGCTTCGCGTTACATCGCCACGCTGCACTGCACCCTGGAACGTTTTCTTTTTCTCTTCTTGCGCGCCGATCCACCGCTCGCCCTTCCTATTTATCAAGCGCGACGCATACGCGTTGCGTTACGGCCGCGTGCACGTGGATGTTAATTTTCCGGAGAATTATTTCGCCGGGGGTGGAAAACTTGAAGCATCGCCGGTTCCTACGACGCACTCTCATGGGGAAGCGAAGATTACGATGAGAAAGAGGACGAGCCATGAGATTGCTGCGGAGGGTCCATGACCTACATGCGTGAGATATCGTCACGCTCGCAGTCTTGAATTTTCCCTGCTCTTCCCGTGAGGCTCGTGCCTGCACGCTTCAGTATCGTTAAAACCTTGCGCTTTTATTATAAACGAATTCATACAAAATTTATTCACTTGTTGGGATTATGAGATAGGCAGGTTGCTTCCTAAGTAAATTAAAGTCATTTTTAGAAAGATACACAAAACAAGACATCAATTTATATGAGAGATCTCTTAAAACAATTTTATTAATATATTAATTATTATTTGTGTTTTTTTCTTTTTAACTACCTAGAAATCTATATATCTCGTTGTTATTCATTATTTGATTGAATAAATGTACATGTATAATACACTAACTAGTAAGCCTTTTTGTTAAATTTTCCGAAAACTCATTAACCACGCTCTAGGAAATTGTAGCGATTATATTAATATGCACACACACATATATATTTTGGCTGCACAACAATGCCCAGAAGATCGATACGAAAAGGCGTAATGTTAGCGAGGCTAACTTGTAACAGTAAATAATAAATTACCGGTAGCAAATTGTCATTAAATATTAATTATTGGAAATATGTTATTACAATTTAGGATGCAGAATCTATATCGAATGATTACAAACTCATTGGGTAATTAACTACCTACCTAATTTTACTCATAACGAAATATCATTTTATCTTCAAATATTCGTTTTTCGAAATTGTCTCAGCTATTCGTCTCGCTAATCTCTCGAGATATACGAACGACGGAATTCGTCGCTTTTAAGAAGCTATGCTTACTGCTCCGTTCGTTTGAGTGGGTCATCTGAAATCGAAATCAAGATTCGAGAGGACTTCCATTTCACGCTCGACGCATTTCTTTCTCGTGATCCTTGCGCCGTTGCGATACGCAGCTATCGTCGATCGGCTGAGATATCGCCAATCGTTATCTGCGACTGTGACAAAGGTCTCTCGAGCTCGAGTTATTTCTGGAAGAGACGGACGATTCTCGAGATCGAAATATCGGGATGATATATGTCGCCCATTCTCGCTCGCAAAGAGCTATACATTTTGTGCTTCTCATCGCTATGTTTTCCGGTTATCTTTGCAGATACAAAGAATTTTGGATCGCAAATCGAATATAAGTCGCGAGGACGGAGCTTTCTTGAGATTGATATTATGTGATAATTATTAGATATTTTAATACTACATTAATGTTATATATGCGTAGAGAGGAATGGTGACCTAAAAAAATTTCATCTTGAGAGGGAATATCGCGAGTTTATCAAAAATTGTTGAAATTGTTGATCGCGTTCGTGGCTAACACGTAGATTCTCCTCTCCACGGACTTTGCACTTCACGCGTATTCTGGTATTCTGAGCGCCACTTGAAAATTAATTTGCGTCGCACACCAAAGTCCAAGCGGCACCCTCGCAATTTCATAGCATGCTCCGAGGCGTGGACCAGAACTTAAATGTGGACGTTAGAATTTTTAAATACTGTTAATACCATATTTAATGTGCAGTCGTATACTGCAACTAGCACCGCACTAATCTAAAAGTAATGCGTTTTTATTAAACTATGTTTTTCTTATAAAAAATAGCTGAAAGAAGCACGGACAAAGTGAAGAAATTTTAATATTAATAAAACGACATTGTAAATGTTTAAAATATTTTTAAAAAAGAAAAATGGAGGATTTTATATTATTATTACAATTCTTCTTGTTTGTTACTTTAATATGTAACTTATATTCATTCTAAATACATTTCATATATTAGTTATATTTAATTAGCAAAGAATTAGATTTATTACATTTTATCAAGTAATATTTCAACCCATTGATTTAAAAATAATGAATGAACAAAAGAATTAAAATAAAAATTTCAAACAAAATTATATAAAGTCGCCAAATTCTTTGAAAGATTTAATTTATTTTAGTCAAAACCATATTGTTTATGGACATAAAATGCTAAATGTGCCAAACTTATACGTCGGTGTATTATTTGTTGCGAATTTATTGCGATATAGAGTCGATAAAAGCATATTCTTTATACGGTCATCAAAACCGAGGTCAGTTTTACCAGTTTCTCCAGCGAATTCGCGACGTTCGTTCTCAAAGGGTTAATTGGTTCGTTTCCTCCGTCAAAAGGTTCGCGCTCGTTCGAAATCGCTGACCTGGTTCGTGGTCGTCCGTAGAACAAAACCGGTCGACAAACGTACGACAAAATGCGCGCGGCATTGAGCGACACGCTCGAAACTAAACTAAACGTTTCGCTCGACACTCGGTCATCTCTCTTTCTCTCCCTTTCTCTTTCTCTCTCTCTCTCTTTCTCACTCTCTCCCCGATCTCTTAATCCGGCCGTGAGAGTCGATGGCGGTCGGAGGCCGGAAGTCAGTTTCTCGGTAGACAGCGGCAGCCTCCGCTCTTCTGTTAGAGCAGCGGAGAGCAGCTGCCGCGCAGTGTGTGTACGAAGCCTGAGAGAAGCTGGAGACGTGCCGATCAGACCTGTCAGGTTATTGTCTCGGGTTTTAATGGAACATCACGACGCGAGTCGCCACCGCCGCCACCGCTATACCGCGCGAAATACCGCGATGCTGAACTGAACTGAATTAAATGTCGGCGAGCGTTTTGCATTGAGGTTCCTCTCGTCGTCGTCATCGTCGTCGTCGTCGTCGTCGTCGTCGCCGTCGTCGTCGTAGTCGTAGTCGTAGTCATAGTCGTGGTCGTCGTTGTCGAGGCCAATGCATAATGGAGGTAGGCCGTCGTGGGTGTAGGTGGTACACTTCAATTCCGGGCGAATGAGGGAAATAAACGAGAGAAGGAGGATGGGGAAGCTGTGCCGAGCTTGAGCGAGTGCTGATCGAGGGTGGAGGGGGAAGGATGCTGACGGAAACGGTGTCGGTGGTGTGAAAAGTGTCGGGGCGGGCGAGCGCGGTCCACGAGAACGGTTGATGAGGGGGATGAGAAACGGTGATAAATAATTGAGAAGTGAGCAATTTAGGCGAGTCGACACTCCGGATAACATTGTCCCTCTCTCTCTCACTCACTCACTCATTCACTCACTCACTCACTCATTCACAAAGAGGAAGGGTTGATTTCGCCGCCGAAAACGCGTGGAATTTGAGAGAGTCGAGACGGCATGCGAATAATTAAAAGTCGTTACACTGGTAATTGCATTAAGACGAACCTGCGCTTAATTAACTCACCGACAGCGGCGGCGGCAGCGGCGGCGGCGGCGGCGGCGGCTCGTCGCACGTTTTCTGCGACGTGTCGGCGTGTCGAGAGACACGCGGCCTTGTTGCAGTGTCAATGCCGCGCCTCGGGATACTCCGACAAGCGGTAAGACGGTTCTTTAGAAAACTTGGTAAATGACGTAAGAGAGAATGAAGTGTCGAAAGTGGATATTTCGAGAATAGATGCTTTTCCAGATTGTACATTTATGCTGAGGCGAGATTTACAATGCGCGTTGAGAGAATAAGTGACATTTATGCTCGCTTTTCCGTTATAAATGTATCAATAGGGAGTAAATCAATCGTATGAACAACATACAATTTTTATGTCACAAAACGCACGGTTGGTTTTTTTTTTTACCGTTTACAAACTTCGTGGCCTGTGTTTAACGCGTCGATGCAGTTTTAATCCGGCGGAAAGCTGGCCCGTTTTTTACGCGTCCGGTTCATTGGCAATATCGAAATCCGCGCGCTACACGTGCGGGATTAATTTGCCATTTCCGATATGTATATACATTTCCATTTTGGCAGCGATGGGGTTTCATCGATCGTCGGGCGCGTAACGCAAAATAAACGCTTGTCAATCAATGGTCGAGGAGAGTGAGAGAAAGAGAGAGGAAAGAGAGCGGGAAGATGAGCTGGGTGTGGGAGGCGCACTGCGATGCGACGGTGAGAGTGAAAGAGAGAGAGAGAGAGAGAGAGAGAAAAGAGAGATGCACACCGAGAGGAAGAGTGAGACCGGAATCGCCAGAGAACAACCGCGGACACGTGCCACGTACGATTCAACTCTCGTGGATTGCGCACGCCGTGGCGCGGAACGTTTTGATAAAACGCAGTTCTCGCTGCGGGAACGGAGGTTTCATGGTCTCATTAATATCTCTGTACGCATCGGGAGATTCGTAATAAGATTTGTATTTATAGCTGCTTGGAAGACTAATAGCTATTAATTATTTGCCACCGTCTAAGATAGGAGGCCCGAACAGAAATTTCATCTCAAGCGAAAGGTGTGGCTTGAAAAGATGTACGCTGTCAAAAGAGTGTGATAAAATATAACTTTAATTAATTTTATAAGATATATATGTATAAAGATACGGCATAATTCTAACGTAAAATTTTGCATCGTTATCAAATTCCATGTGTTGAAGAATTTGTTCATGAACGAGTACTAAATCCCATTAATGATTTATAGCAATTTAAATTTCTTTCTTATTGTAACCAGCATTGATAAATCCACTTTAAAGATATGCAAAATGACTACATTTATGTAGCTACTTATATCTTTCAAATCTTGTAACTGTTAAGCACATTAATGTTTTACTTGTAAGAAATACAGAAAATAGATAAGTTTATTTTGTATATGCTCTGGAAATATTTTTCGGCTTTGTATCATAGATCGAAAAAAAAGGTAAATTTATGTTTTTAATTAATCTCCGACGGTACACAATTAGATTAGATGAGAAACGTCGTTATCATTATAATCGTTCATTCTCGTTAAGAACATTCCTCGAGATGGTCGAAAGCATCCCCCAAACCGATTCACACCAGCTCATCGCGGTGCAAGGCAAGCCCATCCAGGCAGCCAGCAGCGCGGTGATTCGAATTTACCCACGCCCTGCTTATCGCGCGGAGCATCTAACCACTCGCTCATTGCCTATAAAAAGACTGCAAAAAGCCGCGGAAAAAAAGCAACGAGCCCTCCCTATGTGCGCGTGCGTGCGAGCGCACCGCAAAAAGGAGGTGGTGCGCGCAGCGATCGGCGACGTGAGAGCGAGAGAGCGAGAGAAAAAAAAAGAGGCGGCCCGCGGTTCATACTGTGTTCACACATATGTACACGTGTGTGCGCGCGCGTGTATGTTTATGTATCGTAATGTGTGCATGTGTCGAGGCTTGCCACGAGAGGGATATTTTTTCGAGAAGCCACTCGACGAGAGAGAGACGCATCTCGATCGTGGAAGCGTGCTGCCCGGCCACCGGAAGTTGTCGCGCGCTGCCCATCCCGCAAAAGAGAGAGCGAGAGAGAAAGAGAGGGAGAGAGAGAGAGAACGTGAGGAAGGGGGAAAGAGTTAAAGAGTGGAAGCGAAGGGCCGGAGCGGAGGTAGGCGGCCGATGAGAGAGAGGATGCTGGACGCGGGGGTGCGCAGAGGGAGAACGAGAAGGGCAGCAGCGGGTGCTCTCTCGGGCGCTTTTAAATATAGTTGCGCACACCGAGCTACCGGACCGGCGTGCAGACACGCGGCCGCGCGTATGTGGCGCGCGTTATGCACGACCGTGTGCGCGCTCGCGCGCGCGGGCGCACGCAAACAGCGTGTTATCAAAGGATTGGAAGCCAGGCGAAGCGCCTCTGCATGAAATTTTGCGTGCATTATAAATGCGCGCGGAGCCCTCACAGGCGGAAGGGAGAGGAATGTGCAGCGTGCTTTGAAAGAAGAGAGAGAGAGAGAGAGAGAGAGAGAGAGAGAGAGAGAGGAGACGAAGGGACGACGGAACGACGGGGGGAGAGAAAAAGAGAGGGACGACGACGAAGGGAGGAGAGACAGATAGAGCCCCGACTAACCCGGGTTAGGTTGGGCATGGTACGTTGGTTGGTCGGACGCGGCTCTAACCTACCGTAACGCTATAAAAATAACGGCTCACTCCGTCCTCGTCGCGCAAGTCCGCGTGCACGCCGTTCGCATCCTTCTCTGTCAACCGGTGCATCGCTCTGCGTCCTCGTTGTACGCGCGATTGTCACACCGACGACGTTTCTCTCGCGCGTCCGCAGGGCAGAAGGGGGAAGGGTGGGAAGCTATATGGGCGAGAAAAGGATAAGATAGCAAGGGGATAGAGGATGGACACGCGAAGAAGGAAGAATCGAGAGGTCCGCGGGGGAAAGGGTGGTACGTGTGCGTGCGGAGCATGTGTTACGTGAGAGGCCCGCTTACGCTGCGCGAAAATTGCACCGTGCCAACCTGCCTCCATGGGCCACTCGAGGAACCGTCATCATCGCGATGGGCAGCGCAGGTATATGCGCTTGAAACATTCCGCACGCCGCACTTGGGGAGTTCCTGAAAATTTCTCTTACAGAATTCTTGAATTCTTTAGTCTTTTGTGTCATAATCCGATATTCGTGAAAGAATTTCATAATTATTTCAACATATTAAATTATTATTCTCTATCAGTAGCTTATTTTAAAATAATACTAATTAAATTTTTAATTTAGTAGTGAATAGTGAGGATATTTTTATTATACTAATTATTTCATATTTAATTAACAACAAACGAGAGAGTAAAACGTGCCTGTGTAGCTTGCGTGTCACCCCGCGGTTGGCTTAAATTCGCTGCATTTTTCATGAATTTATTCTTTCGTTTCTTTACTTTAGATTAGAGGTGTCTACAGTCTCGAAAGCGTGATGTGACACGTCTTATAAATATTTTAACGTAGGCGTATCGATGTCGTCCGCCTTCGTGACAGGTAGAGAATAAACCTATATTGCCCTTTTACAAGTCCATTTTCAAATGACTGAATTTCTTTTGTGCGTACAACATATTTTAAAACACATTTGAAATTATATTTAAGTTTCGTCGATAGAAATATTTGTAAACTTTGTAGCTTACGTGAATCTTAATCATTTTCATATCAATAGCTGTTGTAAATACACATTATGAATGTATAATGATGACTATAGAATGAAACAACAGGGTTGCGAAATTTAATTAAAAAAAGAACTGTTTTGGTATAGGAAATTAAAGCTAATATGAAACGCTTGTAACATTTAATATAAATTGCGTTTTCCCATGCTGGTTAATTGGTATTTCACATCATTGACAATAATAATTGTTTAGAACTTTTAGCGTGCTCGATTAATTTCGAGCTTATTATGCTCGGAATTATTTAAGGTGGAATATAGTTACCGTGACGATTGACGATTACACGATTTCGATGACTTGGTTGGGTATCATTGTGACGGATAATTATTTTGTGACGATCGATATCACCGGTCTGCCGAGTATCAGGTGCAAACGCATCGTTTGGCAAGTAATTAGTTTTTAATTCAATTATCAGCGCAATTGATACACAATTTTGATTTTCGTTCGTCTGGGAGCGCCAAGTTTTCACGGGCAATCATTTTTGGATGATACCAATCATCGTAGGACCACTGTATACGTGCGGCATATACGCGTGTACAAATACGCGAGCCGGGAACGGACGCATAACAAATGTAAATCGAATTATGGAGAATTCCGCTTGTATGGTTTTGATATTTGATCGTTATTTACAAATATGCTCAATACTTAACGAAGCTCATTACCGATGACGATAAAACGTTATGCGAACATTATCGTGTAAGTAAGCATTTTCACGTTAATTACGAAGCTTGAGCGTAAATAAATAAACAAGGATACATCGTTCGTTTTCAGTCACTGCTCGTTAAATGGCAAAATTTCATTTATTTTAATAATAATGTAAGAATTCACAATACTATTGTTCCACAAGGGTTACGCAGATAGTGATAATAGTTATAGCTAGATTTCATATGTATAACAATAAATAATTGATTGTAAATGGAGGAACGTCCATCTGCTGCACTCTTAATGGTGGCGAAAACTTGTATGCGTCACTGTGAAACCAGTTGATTAAGAGATGTAGCATAATTTCACCTCGCGTTTCCCTGAAATTGTACGGCGCGTCGCGAGATTCCGTCTTGAGTGCAGGATCAACGATGCACCGGTCGGTCCACCTGTCTCGCGGGAAGAAGGTTGAGCGCGCTTATTGGCAGGGCGAAGCTTTCTCGAACCGGTTGGCACCTGTTCCACGCGCACTGCATCCACTCGGCCACGCTCTTTCGTTCATAATGGAGAGAAACAAGACGAGTCGCGAGCGAGAGAGCGTACAATGTATGGATGGCCACTTTAAAAAGAAGTGTCGTTAATTTTATCCCTCCTAAGTATTAGCAGTATATTACATGTGTCAACATATGTATCGTTAAAAAGTTAAGATATTAAAAGAGCGATGTGTATCGTTGGCGTTTAAAATAATTGAGCGAATAATAACGCTCATTTTAGCTTCTAAATTAATTCTAAACTTTAATAATCATTACAAGATCCGTTTTGAAGATGTCATACTGTTAAAACGAATGTGTGAATATCACACACTTTTTGCGTGTACTGTGTGTCCCCCCGTTTTAAGATACCTATGAGTGTGCGAATTTTTTAAAAATGTATGAATATCACGCACTTTTTAAAAATTCATACACTCATAGATGTCTTAAAACGGGGGACACAGATCACACGCAAAAAAGTGTGTGACATTCACACATTCGTTTCAACAGTGTATATTTAAACATAGAACTGAAATTATAATTAATAACTGAAATTGCAAGCTAATTTCGGGCGGGATTAAGGACATTTCCGTTCTTCCGAGCGAGAGTGAATCATGATAGAAAACGCGTTGAAGGAAAATACCTGGTGTAGCTTCGTAGCGTAGAGTACACGCGGTATTCCGTAAAGGTTGATCTTTGGTAGCGAAGGAGACGCGCTAAGAGCGCGCGATCGCGCCGTATGTACGAGCGTTAGGACGGCGCGCGCTGGACGTTTATTAATATTTATACGTAAATAGAGATATCGAATCTCCCGAGCGGGGATTGAGATATCAGACGAGTGAGAGCGCGGCGTGCTGCAGCGCGCGGCGAGCTCGTGCGATCGACGATCGCGATCCAGCATCGGCTCTCTCGAGCGAGGCCGTTGCCACGATCGGAAGATAAAACGGTATCAGGTGCAAAAGACTAATCGGAGTTTGCTCTCGTTTGCCGCTTATGAGAAGCGCGCGTATAATTCATCGCGGTGAAGGACCCGAGAACGGCGCGGGTGAATTATTAATGTCGCCGATATCGTTACGCGTTGTGATTAACGTTTGACGATGCTAGATATCCACATCTCCGTGCTTCCCGCAGATGCAAATCTTTGTCGAAAACAAATGATTCGCGTCCGACCATTGACATTTTTCTCATTCGATGTCTCAAATGCGACTCGCGGAATTATCGTCAAGAGGAGAATAATCATTTCTTGCTTTACGGCCTGTTATTTTCAGAAATTGTGGCGGCGGCGGCGGCGGCGACGATACCGGCTGACGTTTTTGTCCGATAGCGTCCAGTACCCGGTAAAATGTAACCGCATCACTTAAAACTGAACTTTATCCGTGCACGCGTAATATCTTGCAAGATTACAGGTATTGGCAACGTCCTTAGAGAGTTAAACCACAAGCTTTTTCAAAAGCTTTTATTTTTCGTACTAAGACTTCGCATGTGCAATAACAGAGATAGAGGTAGCTATCTACAATATTCTTTTCTCGATTCGTAGAGAGGAAATCCGGATCGTTCGTAGAATGTCGGTGACCAGCGCTCGACTCTCTTGATACATTGGGTATATAAGAAATAAAATTTATTTGATATAACTTTGTACTGAGAATCGAGATTTAAATAAAATCTAAACATCTATTCCATTACGATAGCGATATTGCAATAAACATTGGAATCTCTATGAGAATTTTCATTTAAAAAATTTTGAAGACGTGTCGCAAAATCTAAGAATTATCTCAAATAAAATAGGCCAGAGCTTGCGATTGTAATCAAACACCCATTAAGAATTTTTAATTTCTTCATGATTGATGAATTATTGATGATCACTTTTGACAATTCAATCAAAATTTTTTATCAGACTGACATTTCGCTTTAACTTTAATTGCATATTTCTATTTTATATGCAATAGCATCAACGCTATAAAAAAAAAGAAGTAATTCTACACGATTACAATATTCAGGAAAAAGATCCTTCTTTACTTGATATTTCTCGGCACGTGTCCACTCGCCGGGAATAAACACGGTAGCCACTTCTCCAACCCCGATGACCTGGAATATGTCAAAAAGCGCACACATTTCCTTTAGGTGTGATATTTTGAAGTTCGCAGTCCACCGGGATCTGTCTTTTTCTCGTCGATGAATCTTATCGTCCACTCTCTCATTCATCGCCGAGGCTGACGGTTTTCCGCCCTTAGCATCGAAATGCGCGTCACCTTCCGTTCCGTTCCTCACCCTTCTCCACCCTTCTCTATTAAAACGTGCACGTGCAATCTGCCAGGTCAGAACTAGCCGACCTGGCCGCAGTCAGGTCGCCGCATGCAGGGGGCACGTACACGCCCCCTACACGTCGCCTGGATCGGGGGTGGCTGTCGGCCTAAAGGGTAGATATACGCACCGCGAGTTACGTTGGGGTAGGCCTACCGGCACGGCCTGCGTGGGCGTGGGTGACTCCACCCCGCTGGAGGCTCATCCTTCTGGGGATAAAAAAAATAGAGACAGAGGGAGACCCGCGCCGTAGACGAAGGGCAGCGGGGAAAGGTGAGAAGGGAGGAGGGTCAAGCTATGAGGGCCAGAGAAGTAAACCTAGTCGCGCGCTTGTAATGGTTTACGACACCCTAGCGCACAACAACCCTCCTCTCTTGTCCTTTCATCCGGCTTCCGGATTTTTCCTTCGGTGCAAGTCGTCCGACCCTCATTGACGAGAGCTATGGTCATCCACCTGGGTGCCCGTTCGAAACTCGAAACGTGCAGTCATCGATCTCGTTGCTCTTAATAGTCTTGATAACGCTAATGTGGTAGCAACGATCCGTCATACAGGAAACTAGCAATATACGGCATTGTTTCGCTATTAAAACTATAACATTCAGAAAGTAGATTTTAAATTTTTATTCACTGCGGACAGGAGCATCAACAGTATCGCTTTAAACAATTTGCGTAAATCGGAGAGCATTGTAGCATAAAATAATAAGTAAATAAATAACCCTTTCTTTATTTTTTCGTTAAATTCAAAAACCTTTATAAAGGTTACCTATATCTTGCACAGAAAAAGGTGATGAGCAAAAAATAACCTATCAAGTGCACGTAACTAATAGGTTGTTAAAGCTATTTACAATCCATTCTATATGGATGCCTTTCGCGATACCCCTAAGAAAATATTTCGCTCATGTTAATATAATAAGGTCTGTTGTATAAATTTTTTTAGTAATATGTCGTGTTTTTTAAGCTATGCTGATAATATATATTAATATCATACACAATAATTTTTACTACTTATAACCTTAATTATTATTGAAGTTTTCTTTTTACCAAGCTTATTATTTTGTGAATTTATCTTCAAAATGAGAATTTTTCAGATTTTATTAAGAATCTCTAAAGAATATTTCACTAAGATATCAAAATTTTATTATTCTATACAGCATATATTTTATATAATTATACATGTAATAAATATAATAAATATAATTAATATAATTAATATAATTAAATATAGATTGTAAATATAGATTGTAAATTTTGTGAATTTTTTATTAAAATCTTTAATAGTTTGTAAATAATATTGATATTATTTACAAAAATATATACAAACATATATTAATTAATTATTTCAACGTGCACATTGAATTTCGCAAGTGCCCTTGAGTTTCGGTAGATTTTGCTCTTGGCGTTCTTAGGACGTGCACCGACCGACAGTTCTTATTTTACTCACGCCCCTGAATAATCACGCCGCCGGAGAAAGAGAAGAGTCAAGCGAATTCGTGATGGCGTAGGCCGGGCCCTCCTTGGCCTTGGCGGTACCCTTGGATTTCGGTCGGTGTCCTTGGCACTGATGGCGGCCACTTGGGCCGGTTACCACTTTATTTCCCTCCACCTCCTCTATTGCGGCACATTCTCCTTCTTCTTTCAATTTGCTCCCTTCCCTTCGTCTCTTCCTTCGTGGAGCGTCCAACCTCTTGCTTTTTCTTTCTTCCTCTCTCTCTCTCTTTCTCTTTCTCTCTGCTTTATTTATTTATTCTTTTGGGCCGGCGGCCACTCTTTGTCCCTTGGCGCGCCGGCCGGTTGGCTGCCCGCTCGTCGTTGGACGTTGCTCCTTCGAATACTTCTGCTCTCGAAACAGCAACGTTCGACGACGTCCTGCTCAAGCGAGTATATAGTGACCTACCACTAGCTAGCAGGAGAGAGAAAGAAAGAGGGAGTACCTACCTGGCAGGTAGGTAGGTACACACCTTACTTCGGCGGGCCCGCAAACTTCGGGTACAGTCCCTGCCAGCATGGACGATCTTTCTCATGACGGTATTGGTCCCTTTCACGACATTTGCCGATCCGCCTTCCATTTTAATCCTGATTCTTGCTAAATATAATATATTTTTAAAAATATACGGAATATTTTTTTTTAATTTGGTCTCAAAATAATTAGACTCGAAATTGAAAATTTGATTGCGTATTATATATTGAATTTTCGATTTTTAACGTTAGTTGATTTTTAATTGATTAAATCAGCTTTTATTATTTAATTTTAACATTGGTGAATGTTATTGGATAATTTTTAAATATTTTGCTATTGATACCAAAAGATTTAAACTTAAGATTACCAAACCACGTTTAAAAGATGTCTAAGAGATATTTGGAAGAAATTATAATTTTTTAGACGGTCTCTTAAATATATTGAGGAACATATTTAAGAGATATATTTCTTTTTCATCAATTCGGACCGTAGTCTCGAAGATATCGATACTAGCAGTAACGAAGCGTCATAGGCATTTCAGTGGCCGATAAAACTAGGAGACGGGACAAGCAGATAGATAAAGCAAAAGGAATGGGGAAAAGAAGAAGAAGAAAACCGCACTCAACAGCCGCAGCAACAGAGGCAGTGAGCGGCAGCAGGCGGCAGCTGCACTCGCAGAGCCAATAACCTTGTTTCGAATCATCTTACTCACGTAACGTCGTTGCTGTAGTGAGTCCAACTATATCCGCTCCTTCTTAGATCTGACGCCCGCGGTGTGCACCGCTCGCGGACTTCATAGATGTTACACGTCATGCATACGTATGCGTGTAAAGGGTGTTGTCCTACGATCGCTTGCCAATGATTTCTTCGACGAGTTTCAAATATTCAAATTTTCACGATGGAAAATTTAGTAGAGGGAATAGTTGAGGATAACTTTTTCCTTTCTCTCTCCTGATAGTGTATGAAAAAAAGTCATTCAAAATTGTCATTCATTATGCCATTCCATTTAGTGGCATCTGCCCTTGAAAGAATTTTTTATTACTCTCATAGTTTGGATATAATTTATAAAACATGCCAGCGTTTTAAGATTTCTGCATTCGAAAATGTTTAAAGAATAATACGATGTTAATAGATAAATTAAAGATTGAATTCCGCCCCAGATTCTCGATCGAGAAAAGATCCAATTCGAGAATTCTCCGCTGATAAACAGAGAAAAGACCAATGGCAGCGGGACACCCCGTATATGTGCTCTCGCGTCACGGAATCCACGTGTGTAACGCGATACTAATGCTATCTCCGCAAATCCGCGGTCGCGACGTTGACGCGCCGAAATATATGCGACGCACAAGTATGTGTGTATATGTATATGTTACGTACGAACGCACGCTCGTGGCTGTAGTAGTTGCCGAAGCCGCCGGTCGGTGTGTGTTAATTTCACCGCCGGTTTGCCGGTAGCCACGGTAACGATTACTTACCACGTGTGCACGTATACACGGGCCCGTATGCGCGGCCTGAATGCACGGATACGCGAGTAGTGCGTGCGTCGATCGATCGGGCCTCCTCTCGATTTGTATAATGCGCAACATATGCGACTCACCGTTGATACACCTCGCGCGATAGTGCCCCGATATTCAGCATTAGCGCGGGCTTGGCCGAATTCGTTTTACGATAGGAGTTGCAGCGAGTGCAACTTAATCCTTTGCGGTCCAGCGACATGATAGACAGGACATGCGGTTTACATGTGCAAACATTAGATATTTTCCCATATATTTGGTACAGTGTCTGATGACATACACGATTTACGAACTAAAAGTACGAATTTAATTCTTCTATTCGTTATATTTTATTTATTAGACAGATAACCAGTAAGAGAGAAAGAGAGAGAGAGAGAGAGAGTTTTGCAGAAAATTTATGAAAATTATGAAAATTTATTCCCAGCAAATTGTGATATCGTCTACTGTTCTATCATGAGCGTTTGAGAGCTGATGCTCCGATAGCGAGAGATATCTTATTTAGATATACAATAGGAGATAGGGAAAAACAAGGAATTAATTGGACAGTCGTATGATATAGGGAGCAATTTCACCTTTGAGATCCGCGAATGCCGTCTTCGCCGAACGAGATAATGAATACCTGCATCCCTTTTTTCAATTCGCCGATGGCTATGTAGTTGCAAATGTTACGAGCGGTGCAACAATCGGCGGCTCCATCGGTGAATTTAACGACACACGTATACACATATTCGCACGTATCTTTTTTCATGCGCGTTCCAACCGGGCGCTCTTAATTCGAACTCACGCTTCGGCTATTCCGCGTAATGGCGAGCACGTATTTTCGCGTAGTAGGCATAACAACGGAAATTCGCGATAAACGCGTCGGTTTTCTGAGAAGCCGGCCCACGGCCATTGTCAAGAATGTCTGCGTGCAGCGTCGCTCAAAATGTTATTAAGGCGCTGCAGATAACAGCCCAGGCGCGGATACGAGCCCGTGGAAGTAACAACCAAAACACACGCGAAATCCCTCGCGCATGACGGGACATCGCTCGGGCTCGCGCTTGTAGGTTGTCGAAGTTGCGCTGGATGGAGAGGCGGAATGACTGAATTCAAGGTGAAGCATTCATTATTCCGGCGCACGCCGTACGGTGCGAACACACAATTCAGATATTTATTTCTGGATATTATTCATTTATTTGAGAGAGGGATCGCGTCTGTGGCAGCGTGAATTTTCAATTGACAGGCATAAGTGGAGCGATACAAAACAAATTGGTATTTTGTTGGATTTTAGTTGGTTCAAGTTGATATCGGGAAAACATTCTCTATTTCCGCGCGATTTCGAAATCATTTTTAACAGATTTTGATTAACATCGTTTGATTCTACATTATGGAGGCATAACATAATTATTTTTAGCTTAAAAAATATTTGAATATTTCGTTAATTTCGATCTGTTGCAATGAGTATTAATTTTTCCATCGTTTATTAATGAGAGATAATGACGCGATAATTATTTCACTGCGTTATATCATCACCAGAGCCATGATCTCCGTTTAAGTTATCTAACTTGATTTTATTTCTCGCACGCACAACACTTTACGGCTTGGAAATACAGGGAAAGAAATTATGTAGCAGGTATTCGAAGTTTCCTGTATATACCTGCAAAGACAAGGCACTTTACCGTAAATCGTAAAACATTTACCTCTGGCGTACACATTACGACATTGTATAATTGTTTTTGTTCCAAGGTAATAGCGTATTAAAACTCATACTAAAAGACTTGTCTAATCCATCTTTTTACTAATTCTTTAGTCGTAAATAAACTATGAATCTATAAACTATTTAATAAACTATCGGTCAGTGTTTTGCGATTTTGTGATAATATCTTGAGAATAGTGCGTGTCTGAGAACCGAAACTCCTCTCATCGCCGCCATTCACTCGAACTCCGATTCTCCCACGACGACGACACGAAATAGCGGCCTGAAAAAGGGGAACGTCATGCAGGAATACTTTTCCTCACGCCGTTTTCTAAGAAGGTTATTTTTAAACCTATGAACGTTTCGCTATTCCCTTGACGTGCCTCGCGGGCCCTTCATCCTTCAACGTGGCCCGTGTGGACCCTCGTGAATCGCGGAACACGTGATGGGAGGAGAGAAGGGAGACGCAGGGAAAAGAGAGAATCAGGGTGTTCAAGCTGAGCGGTTGCTCGGTTAGGAAGGTTAGGGGAGCAGGAGAAAGAAGAAGGAAGGGCAGGAGGATCGCGACGTAGAAGCATGGAGGAAACGAGAGAGACGGGGGGCCAAGGGAAACGGGAGGGGCAGCGCAAAACCGCGTTGCCGCAGGTTCGGGTTCGGCAAGTCGGCTTTCGTTGGCAATCGCGCTCGTTCGGCGCGTGAAGGTCGGGATCAATGACCGTAGGACCCTCCTGGAATACGGGAGGGGCGATGGGGATGGCGGGCGCGGGAAGGGCCCATCGCGCTCCGTCGCCGGGGCCCGTCATGGTGGGGCGATCGCCGCCGTCGGAGTCTCAAGTTGGGTACCAAAAGAGGAGAAATTGAGTTGGCGCACCGATGCCCTCCGCGCCTCGCTTTTCCCCCTTTCTCTCTCTCTCTCTCTCTCTCTCTCTCTCTTTTCTTCTTCTTCTCGTCTTGTGCATTTCTTGCCGAAGAAGGAACGAAGAATTCTTTCGACGTGCGAGCGAAGAGGACGGAGAGCGGCTCGAGAGAGTTCCCCTGGAAGGTTCCTCGTCTTGTTCGCATTTATCATTTCGTCGGAGAAAATTCTAGGAGCGTGGCAAATATTTATGGAATAAGTATCTTGAGACTTCAAAATTTGATATGCGAAAATGTAATAGTATTGATTTTATTCTCATTTCTAATTTATTAATTTTTATATTTAAAATTTTATTATAATTTAACATTTATTTAAAGTCTGTTTAACTCTATTCGACATTATAATTTACACAAACTCTAAAAATTTATCTAATTGCGATTAAATCGCAATTAAAATCGTTCATTTTAATTTTTATATTTCAAAAACTATTACTATCTGAAAGAATAGCACGAGAAATAGCATTCGCAGTATTTAACAGAATGTTATTTAACGTTTAAATGCTCTTATTTTATTACTTTCGTGTATTGTACTATCTTCGGTGTGATATATATTTTATTCGGTGTTATATATTTCCCTCTTCTCGCGCGCGGTTCCTTTCCCTTTCGTTTATTACGGTCCTGCAGGATAAACGGCGGTTTCCTCTATTGGACGCCAACGCGTATTGACTATCTTTTTCCTTTCATCTTCACCTCCTACTCGCGCCTTCCTGGTACCAAGAAGGCAGACGGCGGACCACCGGAAGAGGGGCCACCGTGAGAAAACTGAAGGAAAGGGAATCGGCTGGTCGATCACCGTCCGCCGTTGTTGATTCTGCGCTTAAGAGGAAACATCGCTGATAACGGTTTCGATTTTGGGACGACGGAACGAAACGAGATGTCACAAGAAGAGGCAGGCGAACGACGGCTGTAGACGATTATGACCGACGGTGTCGGCCCGATTAAATGACCGATCAATTGGGAGAATGTCCAATGTGGAACACGAGATAACTAACATATCATAGGATTAAGAATTTATTCTCTCTCTCTCTCTTGCTCTCTGTCTCTTCTAGATATTATATGTATTGGTTTATAATCCTATTGCATATAGATTTCTTAAACAAAAATTAGAAATGTTTTCTTATATTTTTAAAAATATAAATTCATAACATATAAACATATAATAAATAATAAATCTATTAATTATAATAAATTTATAAATTTATACAACAATAATAATAACATTATAAATTTATAATTAATATTATTAATTTTATAATATTCTTAATTATTGGTAAAGATAATTTAAGGAGACATGATTAATTATGGCATTACGAAATACATAATTAAAACATACTCTTTAGAATTTTACAATTAGTTTTAATATATGTTTATAGCTATTAAAAGACTTGTGTGAAAGAGCTGCGAATTATCCGATGCATTTCGTAACTCCCATCGCGATTTCCGCGCTAGAATTCTAGGAAAACTAGGAAAGAAGCTGCAAGCCGAAGCCAAAAAGAAAAGACGTAACGAACGGATATGTCGGGAGCCATAATAAATAATGGTGGCCATCCCAAAATGCCTGAGGCCGTTATGCCTCCTTCTCTTCCTTCTCCTTCTCTTCATCCTCTCCCTTCTTCTTCGCTACTCAAAGAGAACTAGGCACTCCTCTTTCTACCTGGCTCCCACTCTGCCCGACCTCTATCCACTATTCCACTATGACTATACTACCTGAGACCTTCTGCATCCTATACCGTCCTAGTAACGTTTCTATTTCTACCTCCATTACTGTCATTCTCCTTCTTGTGTCGAGCGCATCTATATCTTACGACTGGTCGCATTTTACAGCTTCTCGCTTCTTAGGTTGTATATAGAACGCATACACATTGTAGATATCGTATTGTCGTCTATGACATTTCGTTTCTTGCGTAAGTGAAAAGTTCGACTCGAGATTTTCGAGACTCCGAATAATAGTAATGGCTTCTGAGATCACTGACATTGACCAATGCGTTTTTACTAAACTCCTTTTGAGAATTCGGGAGGAGGAGCTAGGTTCAATGATGGCGTTTAGAAAGAAGCGTAGTTATGGCGATAGTAGTGGCCGAATTCAGATATAGACGAAATAGTAATGGATATATACATTACACTTTTTAGAAATCTTTTTAGAATTTTATTAGTTAATATTATTCATACATTAAGAACCGTGAAAAAACTAATAGTATAAATTATGAGAAACAAAATTTAAAACTATATGCGATATTAAAAATTCGAGAATCCTGACGTATATTCAAAAGAATGCTGCACGACTGTTCGCAAAAACGAATTTCGCCAGTTAAGCCGCGTAATCAATCCAAGACTGCTATTTTCCGGTCCACTTTCGTCCATGTATGGCTCGCACTGATCCACTCACCGACTTGGGCGAGCATTCCTGGTCGGCCCGGTTCTCGGTTCGCGAGACGGGTACACGCGCGAAGCGAGACTCCCCTCGGTTCAGGGACGAGCGAATTTGGGGACGAGTTGTGCGAGAGAGAACGAATGTGCGTGTGTGGGTCGCGCGGCGCGGGAGCTGCGGGGTGGGAAGGCCGGGGAGCGGGGAGGGAGAGACAGAGGAGACCGAGGATGGAAACGGAGAGAGCCCCGCGAGCGTAGGTCGTGGTCTCGGCGGATTCGGTGGCGGCGTGAAGGACGGAGGGGCGGCTCTCTGCCGACCTACCCTAAATTCCAGTCGGTCCCCCCCGTAACACCCCGCTACCGCTTCCTGTTTCGCCGCGCGGGTCCCCCCCCGCTCGCCGGGCCCCCTCGCCGTTGACGTGGCGGGTCTCTCTGCCGTCAGCTGCGGTAGGCCTGCTTCTCTCCTTCTGCGGCGAGAGAGCTCGTTTATTCCACGGAGCACGCATTGTATACGGGTCCTTGCCTTCTCCTGCTCCTCCTGCTCTTTCGTACGCGAAATCGACGTCCTACTCACTCCCTTCTCTTTCACTTGCTCTTTCTCTCTCTCTCTCTCTTTCTCTTTCCGTCTTTTCTGTAGTATGCGGCAACGACTACTATCTAGGACTCATTCCTCGTTCGTGTACGTGTGAATCAAAAGATGTCGGCTCTTCCGAACGTCAGCTTTTCGATCATCTACTGAACAGTCTACCATACTTCCGTAATATATTTCAAACCATTTATCTTTTAACGTATAGGATATCCAAGTGCTATTGATTTTAATCTTAATGACACATTCTTTTCTTTGATGATAATTTCTTGCGGCAAAATTTTCGAAAATTTCTTGTTATATCTTTTGGTAAATATCGTAATTGAAAATTTGTCTCTTAATAATATAAAATTAAAAGTTCTGTTCTTTTATCAAAATTTTCTATATTATTATTACTCTCGGTAGTTACGTGCGTATGTGCGTCCATCCATCGTTTCAGCGCAGCAAGACGTGTCGGATGGGCGATTTCGCGTGCTGAGAACGCGAGCAGTTTTAACCCATTTCTGCGCGTCATGGAGCCGCCGCGCCGGGAGCGTTTTTATTCGAAACGACGGACAGCAAATAATTGCGCGAAATAATTGCTCGGATTACAATAATGGGTTACTCCGAACGACAGCGCGTGATGATAGCTTTCGAACCGCTACGTGGCGAGCATATGCTTTCTGAGCTGTTTCGTTTGGGAATACTCATTATTTCGAGCGATGTTATCAAATGGGGAATAACGCCGCGGAAGTATATTCGTATTTTTCGTGATATTATCAAATAACGAATAATGAGTCACGATTCGGCAGAGTATGCTAAATGGAAAGGAAATGAGGCTGTTGGTAAATACATTTGAAAATACGCAGAATAAATTTTGAGCCTTGAGCAGACGGAAAATAATTTTTTCACCGGGAAAAGAAAAATACTTCTTCTCCTCCGCGCTTTTAGATCAGGGTTAATAACTTGTCTGCCCGCCCCCCC
>VBVQ01001752.1:0-30983 GCA_011636635.1 Tetramorium simillimum
TCTGAAAATTTCTCAATTTCATCCAACCAATGGCCGTCTCGTACGTAAGACGATTAAATTTAAGATTGAATGACAATACGAATAGCAGGCTTGAGCAGGCTTCTTATTGGATACATCGGCTTTCGTCGAGGATTGGCAATCTCTCGCGCTACGCATACCGTGCGAGGGAGCCGTAAGGCAGCCGTACGCGCGTAGGGATCGAACGAGATTGATTGGCTGCAAGTTTTCGGTGGGCGTCTTGGAGAGGGTGGAGGGCCGTCCACTTCACGGGCGGTCGTGGTTGGTCGGCGCGGTGGGCCTCGCGGGGGTTTGCCTTGGAGGTTATAGCGAGCGTTCGGTGAGGATCGGGTTTCTGTTCGGGTAGGTTACCGCGCGGGCGGCACAGATCGGCGGCGGCAGACGCGTTTCGTCGTTGCGGACGGAAGGACGCGCATCGAGGCTCCGAGTACGGCTGGCGGCACATCTCGCCGCGGCCACCGTTGTACACGTGAATTCCGGGCCGCTCACACGTTTTACGTACGGCAAAGTGGACTCGATGTCGATAATATGTCGGCTACGAGCAACGTTAGGACGACGCGGATGCACAGGATGGCCAGTCGGGCCGTTTGACGATTATTTATGAATCCACGGAAAGATCTGAGGAGAGGGTGTCCACGGTACAACAACAACAACAACAATAACAGCAGCAGCGACGACAGCAACAACAACAACAACATGGTGAAGGAGAAGGCGAATTCGATCCGCATCTACGACTCGGAGGGCTACAGACGCAGGGCTGCCTGTATCTGCGTCAAGAGCGATCTTGAGGACGAGGTAAGCCAGCTGGCAGATGGCAGCCACCTGTATATCCTTGCCGGCACGCGTGAGCCGGCTACTTCGGCTCAGTTTCTCTCTTCTCTCTGAGAATCGATCTCGCCCCCCTCCCCCACCCCCAGCTCCCTTTTCTCCGATCGTTGATCGAGCTGGACTTGTCTCGTCGGGGTCAGCGACGAGCAAGTTTGAACGTCCTCTGCGATCTCTCACGCGCACCGTCACGTTGCAGGTACTACTTGTTACATCCAGTCGAAGACCCGACAGTTGGATAGTACCAGGCGGCGGCGTCGAACCCGAGGAGGAACCAGCGGTCACGGCTCTTCGCGAGGTCCGGGAGGAGGCTGGTGTTCTCGGACAGTTGGGCCGTTGCCTCGGCACATTTGAGGTTATAACTCGGGATGTATGCCACACAGATATTTTTATGTTATGCTCCTTCGTCGTCTCCCTAATCTTTTTGTTTTTATTTCTTTTTTTTCTCCATTACAGTACTATCTATTCTGTGCATAACTGTGTTGCATAATCGTAGCTTCAATCGCGTACGGTTTGTTTGTTCGTGGCTTTCAAGCGAACAAACGATCCTGCGAAGGTTCCTTCATATGTGTCCCTTTTCCAGAACACGGAACACAAACACCGAACAGAAGTGTGGGTAATGCGAGTGACCGAGGAGCTGCCGGAGTGGGAAGACTCGCGCGCTATCGGCCGGAAGCGCAAGTGGTTCACCATACCGGAGGCCCTGCTGCAGCTTGGTCAACACAAGCCCGTCCAGCGCTCTTACCTGCATAGCCTCCACAATACCAATCCACGACACAATCCCACCTCTCAGCTGTCCAATCATTCGCACTCCACGATGGCGTCTATCGAACTAATGAATAACTCTAGCAACAATACCCATTTGAGCGAACACAGCTAATACCGCGTCGCGGATTATCCCGGTTCTTTTTTGTAATCCAAAACTCAATCGCCATGGATTCTCTCCGAGCAAGACGCTGTTACTTCTCCTTTCTCCTCCCTAAGGGACTCCACTATGCAACTACTGTTGTGTTTTATATATATAGATTCATATCTATGTGCTTATCTTTATCATTATATTCTTAGGTTAACTACTACAATTATTATTATTATTACGTTTAGCCTTAGATTGTTGATGAATCGGTCCGTGAAGGGAGCACTCTTTATTTTTTCTGTAACCGGATTCTCATTTCTGATGTGACTTTTTATCGAATGCGCGAGAAGAGTGATTAAGTCAATTATTTTACTGTCATTATTATTTAGTGTTTGTGCCTAATATACGTAGAATGCCATACACGTGATCCTTTTCCACGTATCGCATATCTCCTGGCTATACAGCTGCGCCAACTTTTTCTACATTTTTGTCGAAGCGAAGGAAAAGTTGCGTTGTACTTGTTAATATACAGACGATAAATTATGTACTTTGTATATTAACTTCTTGAATAAATTTTGTAATGATTTCTGCGAATTATACACGCTAAGATGTGCGCGGAGTTGCCGTCTTACACCCTCCGTTTTTGGTAAAAAGAAAAAAAAAAGAATTTGTTGCAGACAACGTGACATAAGTTCACTAATATTTTGTTTATCGTATGACTTTAGGTGTCTCATTTTTTGTATTATTTATTTTCTCGCGATACTTTGTGATGACAAATAGATTGTATGGCTTAGGTTCTCGACATTTTTGTGGAAGAAAAGAATTTAATCGAAGAAAAAGGAGCGAACAACTAACTTTTGTAGCAGACTCTAATATGAGATATTAAATTTTTACTATTTAAAAAAAATTATATATATTTTTTTATTTAACTTTATCCTGACGTGCTTTTAGACTTTACTTTTCTTTGCATCCTATTTATCTAATACTCTTCTGAAACTCAAATGTATATACATTCTGTCTTATTTCAAAAAATGCAAGAAATGTAATTAAAATAAATTTTAAGTTTTCCTTTTTAATTGCATTTTCTTTTCAGAGTGCATAAATCAAGCACAAATTAAAAGGAGTATATTTACAAACGCGTGCCGCAAGTGCGTGACGAGGGTGACGACTGACGAGCATGCGCAAATGGTGGATGATTCCACGTGGTTATGACGGTTATGACTACGACTGTGGCTTTGTAACGCGGACCAAGTCAATTTATTTAATTTTGTATTTAAAAACGAAAAGATAATCGTAAATTAATATAAGAAATTAATCGTCATATTTCTTTAAGTAAGTACAAATTTAATCAAAAATACGTTTAGTTAATATAGCTCTCTACTCTAATATTTTTAACAACAATCTTTGAGGTTAGGTTAGAATACATCTCACACATGTATATACATTCAATTGCAATATAAAATCTTTTAAATATCTTATAAGGGTGTTGTACAATTCATTATTGCAGTCAACCTAACGTTGCGTTTACCTAACATGCCTGTCCATTTCAAAGATATGCCCGAGGAAATGAATGAGGAACCGATGGAGGGTGTCGCGAACGAGAACGAGAGCGAGAGCAGTGAGAGCAGCGACGAGTCCATGGAGGGTGAGAACGCGGACGAGAGTCGAGAGGACACCAAATCGCAGGTGTACCTTCCGGGACAGGCCCTGAAGGAGGGGGAGGAACTTACCGTGGATAAATCGGCGTACAGACTATTGCACCACGCGCAATCTGGAGCACCGTGCCTTAGCTTCGATATGATACCAGATGATTTGGGCGGTTCCAGAGATAGTTATCCTCTAAGCATGTACATAGTCGCCGGGACACAAGCTGCCAAGGCGCACGTCAATAATCTCCTCGTCATGAAAATGTCCAATTTGCATGGTTGTAAGCAGCGCTCTGAAGATTCAGAGAGCGAGTCGAGCGATTCGGAAGAAGAGGACGACGAGCGTAAGCCAGATATGAGCGTCGCCCCTATAAAACATCAAGGATGTATTAATAGGGTGAGGTAAATAATTTTCTAATTCTAATAAAAATCTGTCATTGACAATCGACGACTGCGACGGAGTATATATTTAGATATTTTCACTTGTAATGTTTACAGATGTACAAAACTTGGTGGAGCAATTCTAGCAGCCAGTTGGAGCGAACTGGGACGTGTAAATATCTGGAACTTGCAAGAACAGTTGAGCGCAGTTGAGAATCCCAGCTTGCTGGCCGCATATCGTAATAAGTGTGATAAAGCGAGCGCAGGCATTAAGCCGTTGTATACATTTAAAGGCCATCTATCTGAAGGATTCGGTCTTGATTGGAGCCGCACGGAACCGGGCACTTTAGCGTCTGGCGATTGCAAAGGTAACATTCACGTGTGGCGAGTCGACAGCAGCGGCGCGTCCTGGCACGTAGACCAAAGGCCGTATAATTCGCATGCCCCGCACAGCGTAGAGGATTTGCAGTGGTCGCCAAGTGAGAAAAACGTACTGGCATCATGTTCTGTAGATAAAAGGTTTGTATTTTCTATAAAATATACATGTGCTCTTAGATTACTGAATCGAATCAAGAATTTAATGTTATTGCCTTGCAAATCGTTATAAAAATTGATTTGTTCCAGCATAAAGATTTGGGATATGCGTGCGAGTCCACAGAACGCGTGCATGTTGACGGCGTCCGGCGCTCACACGGCCGATGTCAACGTTATCTCGTGGAATCCGAAGGAGAATCAGTTTTTGATATCAGGCGGAGACGACGGGCTGCTCCACATATGGGATCTGCGACAATTCGGATCCGATGGTGCAAGTCCAGTCGCTACTTTCAAGCAACACACCTCGCCAGTCACCACCGTGGAATGGCATCCCACGGAAGCCACAGTGTTTGCTTCTGGCGGTGCTGACGATCAGATCGCTCAGTGGGATCTTTCGGTAGAAGCAGATCACACGGAAGAACCTCAAGACAGTGTATTAGCCAAGTTGCCGCCACAGCTGCTGTTCATACATCAGGGTCAGTCAGATATCAAAGAGTTGCACTGGCATCCGCAATGCCCAGGAACTTTGATATCGACCGCGCATTCAGGATTCAACATATTCCGTACGATTAGTGTATAATAGAATATCGTATTCTAGGCTTAATAAAAGAATATGTTTAAGAAAACGATATATTATGTAAAATATACCTACAAAATCTTAGTTTCTTAAATCGATTTTAATTCTTATGTGATCTTTTAATTTTGACAATCGAGATTTTAATAATTAAAAAGATGAACTTGGATAAAGAAATAATCTGCTTGTATTTAAATATAAATGTCTTTATAAAATGTTTGTCTAAACATCACAGATCATTTGTTTATTAGTAATAAGGATAACAGGTGCCTTATGGTGGGCCTCCCATGAGGACAATTCCATGGGTTCTGCATTTGTGTCATTTGTGTTACCAGCTTCTGCATCTCACTTGTGTTTAACGCTGTGCCGATCATGACTGCACTGCGACACGCTCTGGACGCTAACATTTGCCTGACACGGCTCGGACGATATATATGCTTATCTTTATTTTCATTGCCTGCTTCTCTGATAAGAAATACCAATTCCTCAATGTCCTCTTGACCAAATTGCCAATAGCCACTGACAGGCATTCCTATCAATTCTATTTTCTTGCCAGGCTCAGCTAAAAATTGTAAAGAATAGTTGCACAGTTTAATATTTTATCACATTGTAATATCTTAATATTTTTTATTTAATCAATAATGCTATTTATATAACAAACCATGAAATAATAACACTTATGAAAATTAAACATTTTAAACATACCTTGCTCATTAATATTAAAAGTAAACCCATTATCTTCGAACGTTTGCTGATGTTCTATAAGTATAGTTTCATTCAGCGCAGAGAAATTTAGCGATTTCGGTATAATAAGCTTTTGAGTTTTCAACTTCGTTTCGTTGCTGAGCTTCTCAAAGCGAAATTTTTCGTCAGTGGCATGTTGATCGATGATAAATAGATCACTCTCCAAGCGAGCTATTATAAAACCAAGATTAAACTGACCTATTATCTCCATCTATAAAAGATTTCTAAGTTCAAAACATATACGTATATAACGGCGTATTATAAATCATATTTAATAAGTATATACAATAAGTATATACAATAAGGTAATTATATATAGTAAAAAATATATATTTTTTACCAACCTTGTCAAATGAATCTTTTGTCAATTCTCTTTGCAATTCTTTCTCAGCCTCGCTTTGATTAGCCTCCATTTGTACTCTATATTTTATTCTTTTAGCTGTACTGACAGGTGCTCCAGCAATATTCTTTTTTTCGTTTAATTTTTCTTTTATCATTACAAAACTTATCACCATTTCTACATCTACAGGTTTTTTCTTCGATTTGATATTAGTTTGAATATCACTCTCCTTCGCGACGTGTGATACTGAAGGTGACAATTGTAACTTTTTAGCTGGCGGATGCGAGTGATTAGGCGAGATTGTCCTTTTCAAGCCAAAATTTAATTCCGTTAAAGTCTTGACTGTAAAATTCCCTTGCAGTTTGTCCCATTTTGTTGTTAAACTAAACTTCAGTGTTGCTAATATGAGGCGTTCTTGCGTAACAAATATTGTTCTTTTGTCAGGAGTAACATTAACATCGGTGCATTGTCGATCTAATTTGATGTTAAAGAAAACAAACGGATACTGCTTATTATTGTACCTGTGATACACACTGTTGACCAGTTTACTGACCTTCGTGAGATCACACGGCCGACTGTTCACATAAAAAAACTGTCGATCGGCCGAGGAGCGTCCGATTGTGTGATCGCAAGAACTCACATAACATTCCCAATCGAAATCTATATTAACGTCACCGGACAAATTGTATTCTTGCAATACCGTTTCGTCCGGAGGTTTTAATTCGAGCTTGACGATCCCGTCCAAAGCTTTCTTGCCAAACACGGAATTTATATTGTCCTGCACATCGTCGGTGTTTCTCGTGGCCACGATAAGACTGGGCGATTTGCCCGTCATCAAATTGGAACATGTAATCTTAATGTTGGTGGAGACCAAGCAGTAACTGTACAAGATCTGAATAGCGCGTGCATACTCCTTCTTCAGATTCTTCTGAAACTCCTTTGCTCTCACGGGCAGATTTTTGAATATGTTCTTCACGTGTACCGTCGTACCCTTTTCTCTGGCGCACGGCTCCTTCTTCGCGAGCACGCCGTTCCGGTCGAATTCCAATTTAAAGCCATGCTCGTTTGACGCGTGCCTAGTGACGATACTCAATTCGGATAGGGCACACAACGAGCTCAACGCTTCGCCACGGAAGCCAAATGTATTAACTTCAGTTAAGTCCGTAAATTCCCGAAGCTTTGAAGTGTGATGCTTTAGACCTGGTTAAAAGAAGAAAATTGTATTAAAAATTACCTTCAAACCTTTCAATGGAAGACTGTAATTCCAAATTAAATATAATCTCTGTGTATTTAAATTTTTTAAACAGGCTCTTAATTACAGGCTATTAAATATCTTGATTTATAAGCCTACCTAAGCCTTTAAAATCATGCTCCAAAACACCACTACCGTTGTCACTGACGCTAATGCATGTTTTACCATAATCAGTAAGTTTGACGTCAATCACTGTAGCACCGCTGTCCAAACTGTTCTCCACCAACTCTTTAACTGCGATTGCAAGATCGAGCACTACCTAATGAAACATTATAATACGATATTTCAAATCTTTTCATACAAAACACTGTTTTACGCGCGATACTTATGCTTTTTATTATTACATACTTAACCTTACCTGACCAGAACAGATGTGATGGATCGTTTCTTTGTTTATAGCTTCTATTTTTTTCGATTTTTCAGTCGTTGCAATAGGTTCATCCATCACTCGACTTGTCTGCACATATGCTCGGTGTCACGAATATCTTAATATGAATGAAATTACACTAATTATGGATTTACTCGAACTGTGCGCATCTCACCTTCGTACATCTGTCGACAAACTGATCACGATTTGTTCGAGCTAACAGACAGAAAAAAAATTTACAATAATTTTTTAAACTGCACACACACACACACAGTTGTGATAAACAAATATTTAAATGTGATGAGAACATTATTCATGTTTTATTCAATTAAATGTTAATAAATATGATGAGCCTTAGGATTATTGCATCAAATATTTTTATAAACATACGTTAATCTCTTTGTATAATAAAGTACTTCATGCATTATGAAATTCCTTGAATTTACAATTATAAAAATAGAGATGCTTTTTTTAATAATTAAATTTATACTTTTTAATTGTTTAGTTTGTTTTATTTTTTACAACAGTTATATTTAATTAAGGAAAAAATAATATATATTTCAATTCAGAGATTCCATAGATACATAAAATTTTATCTCATATATAGAATATAAAATAAAAATTATAAGTGTGTACCAAACGATTCGCTATTTTGCTATATATTTATTAATAATCTTTTTACATTCGTTAATGTACACTATAGTCCTAGTCAAGAATATATATTTTACAAGTCGGACCTAACTCCAAATCCGGGACCCGGTGGCGGAGTTGTTAGTGACGTAAGTCCACCGGCGGGGTCAGCCGCGAATCTCGGAGCCTTCTGTGGACCTGGCGGTGGCCTCTCACCCTTTTTGAGAGCATTTATTATAGTTGTTGTAGTTTCTGGGGTCAAGTCCTCCTGCAAAAGGGAAAGGAACGATAAATTGTTCGTCGTGTTTTTTATTTAAAACTATCGTTCCTAAAATATACATACATAATAGTCATCATTCACTTGGAACATCGGCGCGTTGGCGCAAGCACCCAGACACTCCACTTCCGAGACAGTGAACATCTTGTCCGCGGACGTGGCGCCGAGCTCGCAATTCGTAGCCTTTGTTACAGCGTTGACTATCGAATCGGAGTCCCTCAACCAGCATGGGGTGCAGGTGCAAATCTGTATGTGATATTTGCCCATTGGCCTGCGATTGAACATTGTGTAGAACGTGGCTACTTCGTACACTCTCATGCGCGGCACGTCCAGGATCTCGGCGACTTTGTGCATGGCGGAGATAGGCAGCCAGCCGTGCTGCCGTTGCGCCAGATCCAGCAGAGGTATCATGGCACCGCGCTTGTGTCCTTCAGGATAAATTGCGAGTAGTGCTTCGATCCGTTTCTTATTTGCCTCGTTGAACTCGAACGGGGTGTTGGGATTATCATGCTCACTGTCTCTGTGCTAAAAATTTTTAAGTATACGTGAATGTGTTCTAAGAAAAAATTAAGATCAACTATTGAAAAAATATGATATTTTGTGACTCTTATGGCTAAATCTAATTGTAAGTTTAGGGCATATTTTTTTAATAAATAGTGAAATTGAAACAAAAAATATTTTTGCATTTTTTAAAGACTCTATCTTCTATATTTACTAAGAATTTAAAAAATCATGACAGATATTCTTGGCTGATTTGGAGCTTTCACACTTTCCCTCCTTTATTACTATTGTTATTTATCATTATTATTACATACCACAAATAGTTGATCTGATGCGCGATGTGCTGTTGTTTGTATTCCTCTAATATTTCTTGGAGCCTGTTGAAAGCAAAATTGATCTTAAATACAAGGCAATATAAGATCAAATAATAGGTCAAGTGCTAGCTGACAAATGCATACTTTACAGAGAAAAGAAATGAAACTTGATACTTTTATCTTACATCTTATTTATTCATTCTGGCTCTCATAAGCTTATAATATAAACTAATATAAAATTAATAGAAATAAATACAGGTAAAATGTAAAACAATTAAGGTACTCTTTCTAAATAATGGATGCATATTTGACATTAAATGTGGTACAATCTTTTCGTAAAAAATATCAAATATTTCATATTAAATAACACATACTCCTCTCGTAGAAATGTTAAGTAACTGATTTGTATTCAAGAACAAAGTGTTTTACAAAATCAATCGATAGAATTGATAATTAAAGATTATGTAAGGTGTTTGGAGGTTATGGCGGTGAAGCAAACTATGGTGAGTGCTGGATTAATAAACTCATAACGAGTGATTATTACTCACCAAGAGCCCGCAAGCTCGACGTAGAGACGTCAACATGTTGACAGGTCCGAATGACAAGCGACGCGACAAGATTCCTCCTCGTTCAACTCGAACCGAACAAATGTCAACTCGCACTCCGACAACACAGTCATAGGGGAACTGTGAGACAACTCCGCGCAGCTGCCAGGATGTCCAACTATTGGTAACTAAAGATCGAAGCATGTGGAAGCATGTTAAAAGGCCGGGATGGCCGCTCTCAGGTTTCTGGTTCTAGCAATCGTGGACACGAGAAGTTTTTAGCGAGGCGATCGAGACACATTTAAATTGTAACACGCGTGATCGCGATTCGGCCGAATCGCGGCATCGAGGTGCGGTGTTTCTAACAGAGGTTTACTCCATCGTAAACGGGAGTGCGATGAGCGCGAGTATGAAGGAGACAGTGCACAATTTAAGCAACGTCGTGAACAACGAGCACGGGCATGAGGAGGTAATTCTTTTCATCTAATATCTCCCATTTTTCGCCATGTCTATTACTTTGCAAAATTTGTCTACGTCCTTACGAGAACAATTCAAATTTTTTTCAATTTTTTTATTACGTGCGTAGATCAGGTTGGATCAAAACCACAAATTTGGATCTGTGAATTGATATGTATCATTCTCATTCATATTTTGTTATTTAAACAATAGATCATACTTGTGAAGATTCATAAACTCCTTTTTTGCAAAGATATTCCACATACAACTCGCGTAATCCTATAGAGTAATTGCAAAGAATTACAGTTTCTAAAGAGCAAAGTTTCCCTATAAGGGCAAATTCCACAATTTACTTTAACCGGTTTAACTAATAATATCCACAATATTATATAATTTACTCTAAAACTGGAGTTTAACTAACGATGTCCAATAGGAGAATTTGTTTTATGTAAATAAATTTATGTAAAATAAATTCTCCTATTGGATATCGTTAGTTAAACTCCAGTTTTAGAGTAAATTGTTGTAATTGTTGTAGAATTGGCCCTAAGTGTTTGCAACGCTCTTGAAAATTATAATCGTGTCTCTGTGTGATTTTGCAGCAGGCAGTCATCTCTGAGGAATCGCCAGCCAAGCAGAAGCTAAGGAGTTGGTTGAATCGACATCTACGTATCGAGATGACCGACGGGAGAGTCTTGAGAGGAGCTTTCTTATGTACGGATCGTGATGCCAATGTTATTTTGGGCTCGTGTACCGAGTATCTCTCCACAGAGCATACGGAAGCGAGAGTTTTAGGCTTGGTCATGGTGCCTGGTCGACACATTGTCTCGATACATTTAGACGTTTGAAGCAGCGCCGTTATCGCAAGTCTGTAAATACACCCTACTATGTTTATTTATTATTTACACGTGCGTGCTGTGTGTTGAATATTATACGAATATATTGTATATATGTCTTTATATTTTAAAGACTTGATTTTTGTGATATAAACAAGTTATGAAAAATGTAAATCTTGCTCTGTTAATCATTGATATATTCAGCACTTGTGTCGAACATATTTATATTATACCTTATCAATTTTGCTAAAGCAAACTAGAAAATACGATGAATATAATGTATCGTGATAATTCTTGAATTATTATGATTAGACTGAATAGAATAGTGAGGCATGCTTAATTAATATGATGATGTTATAAATTCTAGATAATAAAAGAAATACTTAAGAATAAAATAATCTTTGGTGTATCTTAAATACGCCTTTAATATAGTAAACTAGCGCTTTTAATAAAAAATAGAAAAAATAAAATACGTGATTAATGTTAACAATGTATAATACATTGATAGATGTTTATTAATATAATAATGTCAATTCAAATTTTTCATTTTTTTTTTAATAACAAGAAATGAACATACTCTGAGAATGTTGAGAAACCGATACTATTCCCTGTAACAATTCATTGTTTCTCAGTTGTTTTTTTATCACCTTCGATGCACCGTTCCTGTATATGCCTATATGCTCGTTCCAGTTCTACGTTACTACTAGTTTCCGCTTTTACCCTGTCTAATGCATCCTCTATCCTCTGTTGAAGTGTGCTAGTCAAACTATCTATCCCACACATGTAACATAGTTCTGCACTAGCTACTGCCATTTTGTGTACATAATCCATGTACGTAGTTAAGCGCTAATTAAAAAAGATATTTGTGCTCTAACTTATATAATTATATATAATTTTTATGCAAAATATGTGCAAGATATATGTACAATCTATACTTTATAGTATAAAAGAATTGATTTGATTAATTATTTAGAATTTTAGATTGTATCATTTAATACTTGAATAAATTTGATATTACGTTAAGCAGGATTATCATTTCTAAAACAATTGTTTATTATATACCATAATTTTCTCCTTCCTGTCTTGCATTTCGTTCCGTACTTCTACAATCAAATCCCAGTGCGCGTCATTTACATTGTGGATTATAGTTTCTTCCAGAAGAGAAATGAGATCGTTCAACAATTGTCTGTAAAATTGTCATGATAGCTGGAGATCTTATCTTGATAGATTTATAATATTTTTACTTGCCTGTATTCAACACTTAGATCTATTATAGACATATAAATGATAGTTAATGCTTGAGTCGCACTGTTGGCAGCATCCAAAGCAGATTGTTTTATCATATATTCATGAGTTAGTTTATTTAAATCTGGTGGTACCAGCTTTAACTTGTCGTTTTCACCAGGCTTTTCGGATGAGGTGCAATGTGCAAATATCAGACCCGACGTGTACTGCAAGTGAATTACGGTTTCTTTTAATGCAATTACATATAATAATTAAAATATACCGAATAAATTGTATTCTCACCATCGCGGGTCTAATATCTTTCCATAATTTTCTAAGAACTTGACGCATCGCCATACTTGCTAATAATTATAGTTTGTACAGCTAATTTCTTTTTTTTTAATTCGTCGAGAGTGGCAATTTTTTACAATCTCTGTATTATTAATTTTTTAAAAGTCTTCACTCACGTATTTTATAATTTATTGTAAATAAAGGCACGTTAAGTTATTCTAAAAGAGAAATTTCGAAGAGCGAATAAAAGACAACCAGTTCTGTATACATAACCTCACTAATAGAAATCAGCTGAGCGATTTCTATTCTATTAGTTTTCTGAAAAAGATCAATGCAAAAAGAGAAATTAAATGTACGGAAGTTTAGAAATAAAACAGTCAAAAGGAGTTTAACTACAACTTTTTTTTAACGCATTGAAAGATCTAAAACTTTCAATTTTATATTTTTTTAAAAAGAAAAATAACAATACATTTCGTTTCTTTATTCCGTCTTTGTATCTTTTTTTATTTATTCAAATTAATAAATATGAATAACATTTAAATTTACAATTACTTTTATTGGAATGATAAAAATTTCTCGAATCCAAACGCCTATTTGGCAGTAGAATAATCATATTTTGTTCGTGATTTTTAAAGAACTCGTATAGATATTGATGAAGCCAGAAAAGAAATCTTATCTTACAATTCTCGAAGGGCCGACTTTTATCTATTTTACATTATGCAAATCGTTATATATTTACAAAATAACCAATATATTCCATATATTCTATCTAGCTTCTTTAAGAAATATATATTAGAATATCTGAAGTGTTTCACATATTTTTTTTATATCACTATAAATAACAAAATTGAAAGATTTATGTGAATGTTCTTTTATAAAAAAGATGATACAAATGAATGTAATGTATGTAGGAAAACGTGATAAATTCATTCGAAGACTACCGATATACATTTGAGAACATAGAACTGTTACTACACAAAAAGATCCACTCCCTGAAATGCAAAAATTATTTTACGAACCAAAATTATTTTATATACACATCCTTATCATTCGTGTTTTTACAAGAAATAGTTTGCTTATACTGCAACTTCATATATAGCGTGATAATACACAATTAAAAGATATACTTTGCTGCAGAAGCATTTTACAGGTAAAAATCACAAATTTATGCGTAAAGATTCGAAATAAATACCTTGCGGAACTGGCCTACTTAATGCGTATTCATTATAAAAAAAAAAATCAATTGTCGGAATCTGCTATTGCTTGGCACTTGTGTAACATGATTATCGCGAACACGTCGATAAGGATTTACACTCTTGCAATAACTTTTCTGCAATGAAACTATATCCATATATAAATACATATTAATAAAATGGAACAGCACGTATTCGCATTTGCAAAACAACTTATACAACGCATTAGCAACGTATAAGAGAATTTTCGCTTTGATTTTAAATGCATCCGACGAAAGTAATCTACAGAAAAATTGCCTAAATCGACAAATATCGTCGATCAATAACAGAGAATCACATTTTTAAATAAATTATTTCTTATAGTTCTTGATGCATTTCTCCCTCAATTTCCTCTTTAGGTAATTGTGGTTCTTCACTTTCCGATAGAAGTACTGGATCCTGTGTGGTATCCGCCTCCATTATCGATTCCTGTTGTTGCTCTTCCAAATTATCGGACGGTTGTTCTTCCGCAGGCTTGTCTTTTTCGGTATCAGAATCGGCTGCGGATTCTTCGTTTTCTTCTAATGTACGCTCGGCCGTACTATTCGTCGTTTGATTCGTAGCTTCCTGCTTCGGTTTCCATATCTTTACCTTGTTCAGAAGGTATTTAATTTCTCTATCGAGTAATTCCATTTTATTCGCCATCTGGCGGACTTTATATTTTACTGGTATGTTTAGCGGCGCATCTTCGAAATATTTCGAAATTGTATCATAATAATCCTAGAGAAAAATATCACTTTTGTATTATACTAATAAGTAATATAATAATAGTACATATACACACAAAAGCATAAGTGGCCCCCACCCCTTTTTAACTTTTAAATTTACAGAGATGAACAAATAACAAATATCAAATTAAGTAGTTCAAACCCAATTCTTGTAAACATACTGATAACTTATAAAAGCGTTAATTTAACAGAGAGATAGGCCTAATTTTTTTTATAATCAGGTAATATTTCGAATTAATTTGAAATTAATTTAGGTGCTATTAAAATTAAACCATTTAACTATTTACCTGTGTCTCATTGATCACTTTTTCTAACGTCTCGATTTCAATAGGCGTAATAACTTCGCTCGTTAAACTCAAATTACGCATGTTCTCTAAGAACAATCTACTGCCTTGGAGTAGCGAAACCATCCCATTCAGGACTTCCGGTCGATCTCGGGATTCCAAGACTCTCTCATAGACGTCATTGGTTAACTTTTGCAGTTCCATCAACTTCTCCTCGTACACTTCCGCAGTCGCAGTGAAGCCGTCTTCATATAACCATTCGGAGATTTCAGCGCATGCTTTTCGAATATCCTCGATCTCCTTCTCGGTAGCCGCGTTCGAGAATTCCTCAGAGTCGAACTTTTGCTGCGCGTCGATTACATATGATTCCAGGTTGTTTAATGCAGTTTCGCGGCGTGTCTTCTCCGAATCGTGCACGTCCAAACGATGTATCCTAAAGACAAAAAGAATAAAATTTTACTAAAATAATGTAAATTATATTACATTTATAATAATCATATTCGCCTGCAAGAGAAAAGAGGAGGAAGAGAGGATAATAAAAAATTAACGTGTTTATAACATAAATAAAATTTAAATCGGAATAAATAGAAAAGAAAATTATTTCTTATTTCATGCTGCGAATAAATATATTTTACTCACTTGTCTCGAGATTCCGTGAGTTTTTCACCGGATAAAATTTGTGATCCTAGCTTAATTTCTTCCGACTTGATAGGTTCCTTAATCTGAATGATCGTGGCTTTCTTCTGTTTGTCCTTCTCAGTGGTCTTCTCAGTTTTATTCGTAGTCTTATCCTCGTTTACTTTTGGCTCGCTTTTCTTCTTCTCCTTCTCGTCTGTTTCTTTTGTCGATTCTTCTGGTTCTTCATGTACTGGTTTTATATCTTCTTTTGGTGGTTCCTCTGTCTTTTCCGCAGTTTCTTTTTCTAGAGAAGAACCTGAAAGATGAAGACTTCAATTTAATGTGCTTTTTTTTATATTTTAATTATTTATAATAAGGGCCTAGAGTTTTATGTCGTTGACAATGAATTGATTCGAGCCTTCAAAGTTTCACCTCACGTAACATTTAATAAAATAATCATGAATAAAAAATATAGTCATTAATAAAGCGAAAGCTGTTCTATTATTCTATTAATATATAAATTTTGAAAACTCATATTGTTGCAAAAGTTGTCAACAACAACAAAATCTAAACTCTGATAGTAGTATGTTTTTTTTTTCTTAAAGCATCTACATATTTCTTGATAAAAATGCTTGCAAAAAATGATTTCAAAACGTAACATGAAAAAAATCTTTTTGGTTATAAAAGTAATATACATGTTTTTTCTTAAAAAATAAAACAGTTCTTCAATATATACTAACAAGATATAAAGAAGAACTGGTATAATGAAAATATTGAAATTGGGATTTGTACATATAACAAAAAATAAATGGTATCATTTTTTGCACTGCCTTCAGCACAAACCTGCAAAGAATTTACTAATAGTTGAGCCAAGTATTGAGAAAGTACCCTCTTCTTCATCAACAGTACTCGATTTTTCGGAAATTAATTCTACATTCAACAAGTTCAATATGCCGCTATCGTCTATGTTAAAGTGCACTTTGATTCCTTTACTCTCGGCGCCTTCGTTGGCATGTTTTTCTAAAGCTTCGACTACGCCACTCAGTGACACAGTAGATATATTTAAATCACCAATAGAACTGTAAAAAAAAATTATTTCTGCAATTTTAGAGATATGAAAATTCTGACATTTAAAACATGTTAATCTAATCTCTGTTTACTAGTTTCCAATATTACAGATAAATAAAATATACTTACATTATCTCATTTGCAGGCAAATAATCCAACTCAGCGTAATTCACATGAAAATTAAAATCATTCGTATGCTTAAATGTAATAATCTTCTTTTGTGGAAAATGATTCATTTTGCCAAACAACATCTTTTTCACCTGTATAAAAATAATTTTGAAAAAAGAAGAACATATAGATAGTATGTTTTTATACGAAGAATTAAGTGTATCAAAAAGTTAAATATCATAATGTTTTACCTGTTTAACTTTATTATCAATAGTTCTATCAAAAGCGATTTGAATCGGGAACAACAAAGCGTCTTTCGTGACAAACTTCTTGACCTTAAAACCTTGCCCAAGATCAGCGGCCTTGTACGCTGCTCCTAAAGCAGCTGCCTCATCTGTATTTACATTTTTTGATAATTCCGTCTTTACATATTGAGACAGTGTCTCTTGTACCTTTGGCATGCGAGTACCTGCTCCTACCAATACAACATGCGATATGACATCCATTGTCAAACCTGAAACAATTTTATAACATATATAATTTAACGTTTAAGTATATATTTACAAGGATCGTAATTATGTATCTATAAGAAGGAAATCACCTGAAGTTTCTAATGCGGTTTTCACAGGATTTTCTACACGGTTGAACAAATCGACGCATAATTCTTCCAGCTTTTCTCTCGTGACTTGCAATTTAAAGTCGATATCGTCTATTAAACTTTCTATCTGGGCAAAGTGGTCCGCGTTGGCACTAAGTACAGTTTTGACGCGTCCAGCTTCCTTGAAGAGCTTCGCCATCGCTCTCGGGCTCTTAAACACCGAGTTCGGCGTCTTCTTAAGAGCGTCAAACTCCTGCGCCAAGTAATGCTGCAGTCTGATTTGCATTTCCAGTCCACCGAGCGTGCGATCGTATCCCACGCCCAGCACGGTGACGTGAGGATTGGTCTCGAGGAAACCTCTCTCTTTCGTTTTGACGTTTTGATAGCTGACAACCGACGCGGTGGTGCTGCTGGCTCCCATATCGTAAAACATAATATAATGCGCGGAATCGTTTATCTCAGTTCTACCGAATACGCCGTAGTTTAGAGCGACCGCCATGTAATCGTTTATGAGCTGTAACACTTTCAACCCGGCGAGTTCGGCCGCTTGAACGAGGGCTTTCCTCTCGGCCTGATTGAAAAATCCTGGCACAGTGATGACGGCCTCGTTGATCTTTTGATGGGCGGAAGCCTCCGCGATCTCTTTGCCTTTGTGCAATATCTGTGCGAGCAACTCCTCCGGAGTGTACGTCGTGTTTTCGTTTAACTTAAATGCTATGGTTTTCCTCTCATCGTCGGCGATAATGTCGTAATAAGGAAATCTCTTTTGGTAGAGTTGTACTAATGGATTGTCTATAGGCTTTCCTAGAAGGTCTAGAATGTAGAAGAAGGTGTTCTGGGGAAACCTTACCCCGATCACTTGAGCATCCTCGCCGAACGATCTCTCTCCGTCCCTGAACGCGATTGTGACCGGTGATTTCCTCTTCGACTCCTTATTTAAAGCTATTTCCATAGGAACACCAGGCTACGGAGCAAAAAGCGACAAGGGCATTTCGTGAGAAACACATTAAATCTTTCTAAATACAAAACTGCATCAAATATGTTTAATTAATGAAGCTGCCTGATATAAAACCGACAGTCCATCGGACCCGGACTTGCTGTAAACGGATTCGTCACGTACCGAGACGATAGCGACCTTCATCCATTCGCTACCAAGGTCGACGCTCATAACGGCAATTTCTTCACTGATGCCGACGAAAGTGGCGATTATGAGTAAGGCTAGCGACGCCATCGACATGCCTCTCTGCGAGAATCCCATCTGGAAACGAGAAAAGATGTCAGATACGCTGGCGACGTGGAAGACCCTCGGCCGGGAACTCGAGAGAATCAACGTGCACGCGCCCGTGCTGGATCGAAGGCACGAGGTCCGCACCGTCTGCCCTGACCGTCTCAGCTGTCAAACTTGGTTATGAATACCGGCGACGTGAGGCACGTCGATTGGGAAAACGTTTACAACATGGGCAGGTTGACGCCCGCTCACCTTGCGCTCAGGTCTACCGACGATACACGATGCACTCGGGCGGCTCTCAGCTGTACACCATTCAGAAGACACTCTCGTGCATCGCAGCCCCTTTTGAATCAACAAAAAGCCGAGCGTGACACCCTCCTCGAGATTCCGTGCCGTCGAGCACCATGTGTTGGTGTGGCATATCGCGATTGGTGTAGCGCGGCGCGAACGGCGACGCGCCGTTGGTCCGCGTTGGCAAATCCGGGCCAATCACGTGGCGCGGCCCCGCGCCGATGACACGATTTCTCTCTTCGAGGGTATTTGTGAGGAAAGTATAAAGTTTGTATTGGAGTTCAAGCAGAAATTCGCGCACGCAAAGAAATAAATTAATAAAAAATTTTTAATAAAACAATAAAAATTTCACATTTCGTCTCAATTCATATATCAGATATGCATGATAAATCGATTTTTCTGTAGATAAGTTTAATTAAATTTTGAATAACTTAATTCAACCGGCAAGAATTTTAATTATACAATTTATCTGTAATTTGATGTTTTTTCCATGTTTCTTCAATAATAAAAAGTTAATATTTCTATCTATATTAACCAATTATTGCAGCTATTGTTTGATAATTAGAACTTGGTCAAAATCATACATTATCACGTATAGCTTTGCAAATTTATATAGGACAAGATTCAAAACCGAATTGATCTATAAAAATAATCATATAATAAATGAAGAGATTCAATCCCACGCATTGAAAAAAATTACTTCGACAAAACTGAGCTCTTTAATAAATAAATCTTTAAAAACTTCGCCTTCTTGGAACAAAATTCATTTATTTAAACTTCATTAGACACTTGTGATTACCTTTTTTGTAAAAGTATCAAATATAAGAGACTAAAACGGAACGATGAGAAAGGTGTATGAATATGGAATTTCATGACTGAAAAAGTTACCACTGAGATTTAAAATTGTTAGCGTAGTGTAAGTAGCATATTATTCTATCACGAAAGTCGATAATCTAATCTCCTAAGTCTTCTAAGTTTTCTTACCTTTACAGTAAATCTCATATGTATATTTGTAACTTGTAATTGCTATCTGTCTCCACGATTCCAGTGGATATAAATAAAAATTATCACGTGTATGGAAACGTTTATAATAAGAATAATTTGCTGAGATTTAAATTGGATTTCACGCTCGCGCTGTATAGTATGTTGACGCAAGCTTCCACAGTTGAGCTTTGCTCGACGCTTGACTGTGATATAATAAAAATATCTTCCATCAACAGCGCGCATCTATTAACCCCATTGATCTTCAGATCGACCGAACTTATATGTAAGTGAACCGAGGAAAATAAACACATTTTGCAGAAACAATCCTACGCCTGGCCAGTGATGCGGTGCACCTAAAAAAAAAAGATATTAAATATAATAAGTAAAGAGAGAAAGAGAGAGAGAATAAGGAATAATAAATATAATAATTAAAAATATATATCCAATAACACATCTTTACAATTCTGTAAATATGTATATATATGTTAATGTTATAAATACCTTCTGCTACGAAATTAGCAAACAAGATCCAACAGGCTGCTATTACCGCTGCAAATCCCATAACAAACCCGACAAATAGCCAACTCCGAGCACCTCTCGCTCCTAAACAACCGCCATTGTAAGCTTCTCCTCTTATCTGCGCATTTGTTACTGAATTAACCCTGTAAGAATATCAACATGCTTTTTAAATCAATACAATAGTACTGAGAGATTTTATATATTTACTAATTATATATTTTAATTATGATACATTTTATCTCAATATATATGTATTGTTGATAATATTATTAATGTTACTCACATAAAGAGTGATATGGTGCCAAATACTCCGCAAACATGATACGCATTTGCCATTTCATTCGGATACTTTGCATGTGCGTCTATTATAAACCACCATCCTACGAAGAACTGAAACAATACTTTGGTAAGAATGTGTCGACTGCAGGAAGAAAATAAATGTGAGAAATGCAAATCACTGTGATCTTTGTTTTACATACACACATATATATATATATATATGTGTGTATATATATATATATATATACACATACACACACACACACACACACACACACACACACACACACACACACACACACACACACACACACACACACACACACACACACACACACGCTACATGATACTGTACGAGGTCCGATATTCAATAATTTAACGAATAATCAAAGAAAAACGATGTCAGGGAGCGTTATGTATCGCGAACGCGAACGTGAGAGATAATAGTTGTTTGTTTGTCACGGCAAAAGTGAAAAACCCATGGATTATTACCAGTGTGCCCGCGAGCATCGACACAAGCGCGTTTCTCTTCTCGCCGCCCTCGAACCAGACGCAGGACGGCACCTGCATATTCTCGAAACAGGACGTCATCCTCGCGGCGGCTCACGAAAAACAACGCTGGGGAGTGCTCGGGGATGCCAGATTTCCGCAGTTAGGCAGCTAATGAGCTAACCTTATAAGCGGTGACAGATATCAACATATACGACATATACAACATATACAATGTAATACTGAGAGGCGTCGCCGAACTTCACGAACAGCAGCGCACAAAATGAAGATGTGTACTCATGTGTGCCATTTTGTAAACTCGACTCATTTGCAAACAGCAATTAAGGTGTAAACAGAACGACCACGTGCGTCCAATTTGACGTTTCGAGGTGAGTGTTCGTTTTCCTGTTCATTTCCAACATTTATTTATTTCCACATCATTTTCAGATTGACGTTACATTTTGCGGCTCGTTTGTGTGTACGTGTAGTCGTTTTGGAGCATGGCAATCGATCTGGGATTCGTGGAGAAATGCGAGTCCTGGCGACTCGAGAGCAGATTCTTTCCCAGCAAAGTAGGCGGCAAGCCGGCATGGCTCGATCTGAAGAATATTCCCAGCAAAAGCGACCTGGAGTGCGATTATTGTGGCGATCCCTGCGTGTTCCTCTGCCAGATTTACGCACCATATGAGCAGGATGTCGGTGCGTTTCACAGGACGATATATATCTTTATGTGCAAGAACGTGGATTGCTGCAGGCCGAATCAGAATGGGAATTTGAAGGTCTTTCGATCGCAGCTGAGTCGAGTGAATGACTTTTATCCGGCCGAACCACCCGTGGAACAGCAGGACTGGGGAACGGATATTGGTATAGGAGTGCACGACGAGCTATTTCTTGACGGTGACTAACAACGTCCAAAAAATGTATGAGTAACACGTCGTTGTTTTCGCAGATGTATCGAGGTGGGCAAAGACGTGCCGCGTGTGTGGGATTTTGGCGCCCAATCACTGCGGCAAGTGTAAAGTCGTCACGTACTGCTCCCGCGTCCATCAAGTCTACGACTGGAAGAGTGGGCACAAAGAAGTATGTGGCACCGAGGCGAAAAACAGCAACAGTTTCCTGTTTTCTGAATACGAGATTGTAATAGAGAGCGACGACACTGCGAAGGAGACGGCTCAGGAGAACGATCCTAAAAGCGAAGAGAAGGAGATTGAAAAGTACAACACGATGATACAGGACGGCAAAGCTGGGACGTTTCAGCACGAAGACGTTAACGACGATTTGCTACAGATGGCCAACGACGAAAAGGACGAAACGTTCGCAGAGTTTCGTATGAGAATAGACGATTATCCGGATCAAATTTTGAGGCACGTCTCTTTGCGAAGATTTAAATTTATAATCAACTAACTAATCTATTTATTCGACAGATATGACAGAGGAGGACAGGTTCTGTATATTTCATCACATAATCAGATATCAGATATACCAAAATGTCCAGAATGCAATGACGATAGACAGTTTGAATTTCAAGTATGTACAATTTATTCGTACATGAATTAAACATAAAAATTTGAACTATTAAAATTATTAAATTTAATTTGCAGATAATGCCACAGCTTTTAAATTTTCTCGACTTAAAAAACGTCGTCAAGTGTCTCGATTGGGGAATATTGGCTATTTTCACATGTAAACAATCTTGTGTACCTAAGAAAAAGTATATAAGAGAATATATATGGAAGCAAGACATTGTGCAGGAGGAATCTGAATCGAGAATAAAGCAGACGACGTGAATATACCAGATTTTATTTAATATACATTAGAAATTTTTTAACTTCCTCTTACATTTTATTTATTAATAGAAAAATAGTAAGGTAGACGTATTATTCTATTAGTGAAAGATAATTCATTTATCGGCAAAACATTGATTAATAAGTACATAAAGAATCATACAATATGATCACAACACAATTTCTCTTGTATAAAAATACATTATAAAAAATAATTCTGACAATCAGAAAACATCAGGTAATTTGCTTTCTGAAAGACAATCTGCTTTAAGAATCACATTGTATGATTAACAATAATAATTTGATATAAGTAGATTATAAATTACAGAAACGATGACATAGATTTCGTTGTAATACTTATAATTAACGATAGCTATTATGTTAACTCAATTTGTTTGATGTATTTGTTTGATAGATATGACCGAGTTGAAAAGTTCTTTATTTATATCTCGTCGTCATATATCAGATACACTAAAATATCCAAACGCTAGTTTACATAAATTATGATAACTTGTAAATAAAATCGATGATCTTAAATTGATTCGTAAATAAAATAGAAATCATGATAAATTTATTTCTGAGAAAATATAAAAAATATTGATTATACTAATGAAAGCTTCTTAGGCTATAATTTAATAATTCGAATATTGTTTTTTACATTAATATTAAATGTAAGAGAAATAATAAAATACATAAATGCACATTATAAATATAAGACATAAAGTTACTAAAGTAAAAAGTATTAATGTATAAAGTATATAAGAGAGTACACAATTTATCTTCTCTTCACTTTATATCTATGGAATTGAATAATTAAAATATTATTTCCTGAAAAAATGCTACTTTATGATGTTAAATTACAATTAAATATTTACGATCTGTTTAAAAATATATAACATGCATTTACCACAATTATAATGCATTATAAAAAATTATAATTATAATGCATTGTTGAAAATTAGAATTGCAATTTCATCTCAATGCTATAAGATTTTTTAATTTCATTTACGATGTTACATTACTAATATAATGAAGTAACAAAAATAATTTGTTATACTATTGCTCTTAAAATATCATTTTAAAATGACTTTATGGGACGAAATTTTTTCTTTGATGAAGTTGCAATGTTTTGTAATACTGAGATACTTTCATTACAATAATGTTTAAAACGTTTAAGCGTTAAAATTGGCACAGCCTTCGTTAAATTATGAGCGAGATCAAACGGATCTTGCACGCACATGGGTGAATCAATACGAAAATATTCCGGTTTCTTGTTCTGCAATTGTGCAACGTAAGGTGCCATAGAACTGGGTAATTTCGATATTTCTGTAAAACCTCTTTTTTGCCATGTCTCGCCTAATAATGGACATACAACGAAATACTTGTAATCAAAATTTCCGTAATATTCGAAGAATCCTAATAATAAATCACGTATCGGTTGTTTAGGTACGTCGAAAGGAACAGTATCGCCGACTCCGGCCTCCCAACCTAAAATATAATAAGAATACAATATTTTATCATATCAATCTTACAATACAAATATATGTAAAATTAAAAATAATTTTACTTTATCATTATGATAAAATCTCTCCCAGATTTGTCAAATTATAACATGCTACAATATATATCATTTTTATATAAATTTTCAATATTTACCAGAAACAATTTTCGACTGATTATGGTTTTTTATTAAGGCAGCAATACTTGGTGCTTTAAATTTGACTTGCAAGTAAAAGATGACTAGCCAAACAAGAGCGTAATTTGTTATTCCATCCAAACCGGTCAAATCTCCCAGTAAGAGCCATTTTTTTAGAAATAGCGTCAATTTTTGGCACGATGGGCACGCCATATTAAAAGATCTAGATTTTTTAAATAGATTATTATAAAACATACTTTGTTAAACTCCTTAAAAATATAACAACGGTGCATACCTAATAAACTTGGAATTCTCCACTGACAGGCCATTCATAAACGAAATATCGCACTGTAGACCCGTTAATCTGTGTTTTACTTTTATAATAGGAGTCCTGCTCTTGTCCAAAGTTAATTCTATATCCCAATTATCACGGTCGGTACGTAAACAATCTTGAATTTGTTTACTCCTGCTCTTAATCAATTCAGGCTCATTGTCAGTATATTCGTCACCTAATACAAAAGTTTTTCTTTTGTAAATTTCACATCATAACTTTCTTCTATAAATAATAAATTTTATATGAACTTATATTTTCTATACAATAATTAACAAAATTGGTATAGTATTTTAAAATTTGTTATATCTATTGTTATTCTTTAGTTTGAAATTTTTCAAAATCTTTTCAAATCAATTTCTTATATATAAATATTAGAGACAAATATATTTACCAAAATCAAGATATATATCGATGTCACTGTTTGGTAATGCTAAACGAGTAACTCTTGAACCAAACGGATGTATTTCCACACGAAACCGATGAGTTTCGAAGATGTCCTTTAAAGCATTCCTGAGTTGAATCACTTTTGAATCGTTTAATACATTGTTTGACAATTTGAACAGATCAGCAGTGATTTTGTTGACATTTTTCAATAAATCTTTTAAAGACTGAGGTAGTGATGTTACTGCGAAGTCATTACTTTTTTGCAAATATTTATGCGTCTTTAGCTGACAATGTGTTTGATAACTTATACGGATATTTTTGGCGTCATTTTCCTTTTTGTACCATAAAGTGGCACACTTTAAGCAGAACTCAAACATTGAGTTATTTTTATTACTCAAAACTGTTTTGTGTGCGGTATTAAGATGTTCCAGAAATTTCATCTTATGTTTCAATCTCATGTTGCATTCGACGCAAGCAAAGTACTGGATATCGTACCATAAATTTTGGAATTCTTCCAATATGCATTCAGCCTGAATAAGAATTTGTTCACGAGCCTTCTTGTGCGAGATTAAATCTGTATGGTACTTATAATCTAGATTGTTAGATGTATTGTTATAGTTTCTATATATAATCTTATCACAAGCAAAACATTTGGCACGGTCAGAATGTATAGGTTGTATTAAATCCTTTAACAGTTCGAGGTTTTTGTTTTTTTGTTCGTTTAACTCTACAAATCGTGCAACGTGTTTTTCACAATTTATATGCTCGTATATTGCTTGCGCGTTGTACGGCTGCGAACTGTTACATACAAGGCAAAGTATTTTGTCGGAATGGAAGCATTTTGGAAGAAAAAATTGCAGATTCAATTTCATCTCGTTTAACTTACTTTCATTGCAAGTAAACATAATTTCCTCGAAGTCGAGAAATTCTATGCTATACATTTTGTTATAACGGTCTAGATTGCTGTTTTTATTAAATTCCACATATGATCTATTTGATACAGATTTAACTTGTTTTATTGATGTATTCATTTCCGTTAATATATCAAGAGATATAAAAAGGCCAGAATTGTTTTCCTCATTTTGATACAATCCATCATTTTTGTTACTGACATTTGCTACTGTCATATCTTGATTACAGTATTGTTCTGTATTTACTTGTCTTTCGTTAATATTACAAAAAAAATTTTTCAATGATCCATTATCAATCGCTATATCTTCTCTAAAAGAAACTTCATCTAGAGACTTTATTCCATTCTGTGTTCCATTCATGCTGTGCTCTTCTGATATCGATATATCATGTATATATTTGTATGTGAGAAAAATGTTTCGAAAATGCTTTAAATGTTTTAGCGTTTTACATAAATGGTTAATTACATCACAAGTCGTATGAATAATACAATTGCAGGCAAAGCAAACGTAAATAAATTTCTTCTTGAGCGTGTTTTTTAAAAAACGTATATGATAGTTTTTAATGTATATCATAGGTTGCTCTTTAATTTGAACAGTTCCGCCATTATTCTCAAAAGAGATTATACTTAAAAATTGAAGAGGTTCAAGATAAGTTTGTACATCTTTACAACTGTCGTACTCTTGCTTTTTGATATCAATTAATGATTCAATATTTTTCTCATGTTCGCGTTTCGAAAAATGAACTGGTAATGATAAAGTGCCATGTATTATCTCGTTACAGAACGAACATCTAAATAGTGGATAATGAATACCGATATTAAAATTTTTAATTGTAGGCGACCAATCAGAGAAGTACTTCATAGAAGACATTATATCACTTTTATGTACCGTTAGTTCATGATTTATTATATCATTTTCTTCAACTATTTTATTACATTGATCACAAGTATATTTTATTATAGTTTCTGTATATTCTGGCCATGTCGTTCCATCAAATTTTTTACTATTTAACTGTATTGCCCTAATAGTTTTTCTTTCTTCTTCAAACTTCATAATATATACTTCTTGCTGATTGGAGATTTTTAACATGCGGATAATATACGTATGCATCGGACTATTTATATGATCTTCAATGTTTGTATAGATGAACATATCACATAAACAACAAAAAGCCACATTGACCATACGTTTTTCAATTTGCAAATCATTAATGCTATCTTCATTATGAGACTTGAAAGAAACTGTACTGTTCTCTTTTGTTTTAAAGTTGCTTGGAAGATTTCTGATTGAATCATATTCATTAAACGCATTAACAGACTCATTTTTATCATCAGTCATATCGCCCTTCACATTTTGTTGTTTATTTGTAGAATCTTTTGACGCAGTATTAGTATTTATGTGTTTTTCGTTAGGTTTGATCATGCGTTTATGTTTTTTCCCACTTAAATGCTGGCAAATATGTTCCGATGAAGGTATGGAACATTTACAATGCATACAATAGTAATCTTGTTGTACATCCCTTATTACTATACCATGTTTAAGAAACTTTTTGTATTCCTTATTTTTCAATGTAAATGTTTTCAGGAAACTAGACGTTTGGATGGTGATAGTTGAATGAGCATTTTTTAAATGATGCTCTGCTTTCTTCAAACTTGGCAATGTGGTTTTGCATAGAAAACAATACCATTGTCCATTATAACGTGTTATGTGTTGCTCAAAGAAACGTTTGTACATTTTGGCAAGATTTAGATCAGCTGCGATGGTTTTCTTTTGGAAACAAGGCATATCTGTAAAGGGATAATATTCTAAAATTTACATAGCAGACAAGAATAGATAATACAATTAACTATGATAGTTAAATACGCTTTTTTTTAAGAATATGTTTTAATCCTTGTTATTTAGCATATATTAAACAAGGAGGAATGATGCTCTCAAGCATGCCAAATAGAACACACTCTGAACTGAATTAATTTAAATATCTTGCAAAGCATGGAATATTTCGTTGTTTCTAGAAATTTAGATATATTAGTAGTCACGGGACAAAGCATCGTAAGCTCGACTGATTTGGAAACAATCGTTAGAACAAAGCAAGCAAAAAGAGATAACGAGAGATTGCCGCGATAAAGTAGTTCTTTGTTTTACAATGCGTTTAGAACTGACTATGATAGTTATATAAGCTGCGGTCCACTTGAAGCTATAAACGCTCAAAGCTTTTTTCTTCTCTTTCTTTATTAAAAAGGAAAGAGAAAAAGAACGCACGTGAAGCATATAAAGAAGCCATATTTAGTTTGTCTTGCCTATTAAATCGAATAACCTCACTAAATCGAAATGGAATAAATATATAAAAATAAGTGTATTAATTTGTGCCGCAGTATTTCTTTTGAGTGCTCAATTTACCTACCTCTAAACCAATGTTAATACGATTTAATCGACGCGTTTTTGTACAAAATTTGGCAGAGAAAAACGTCGCTCCATCCCGAACCACGAGTCTTATTACTACGCCAGTTTCTCCTGTTCACTCCCGTTGGAATGGGCACAATGGGAACGAGTCTACAGTGTACGTGACGTAATCTATAACTATTCAATCTTACCGGGGAAAAACCGAATGCAACAGATAAAAGGTCTGTTCTTTTTTCTGTATTATCCAATATATAGGCGCTGTATTGGAGCGCGTTGGGGCAAACAGGAGCATGTTGCGGTCCACTTGACGCTTCAAATGCTTCAAAGCGTTCTTCTTCTCCTTCTATCTTTATTAAAAAGAAAGGGAAGAAAAATGCTTTGAAGCATTTGTAGCGTCAAGGATCGCAGCCCATGTTGAAGCATGCGACGCGAACAAACCTTTGAATATAATTAGCCGATCTGTTTATAACCTTATTATGATTACGATTCATTGTAGAATGGGCCTTACTACGTAACAAGAAGGCTTGAATGTAAATTGATCGATTTACTTCGGCTGCGTTCAGCAGAGAAAACCGCTCAGTGAGCGCTCAATGATTCTTTACTGCATTTGATTGGTTCTTGCCGGCTGTGCCACGGTAACGGCATTTATGATCAAGTCCGTCTCGATCGAGGAGGCCCTCACTCCTTCCTCGCGGGACGCGTCCCGCCGAGAGAGCTTTTATCTTCCTTCGGGGCCGAGTCGAGTCGAGTGGAGCGAAATTAGATAAAGACGCGTATGAAAGTTCGTTCGCCGATTATCGATCGCTGCAAGGTGTACCGCGATCGTTCCTTCTTCAGATCCTCCCCCTTCCGGGATCACGAGATCCCTTGGCCCGCGAGCAATTGTTAATTAATCGGTTTCACTGAAAATGTACGTTCGAGGTCTGATTACCTAAAACTTCCAACTAACGACTTTCCATTATAGTTTTACGCAATTATTTTATCGTAATAGTGCGCGCGTGCGGTGATAAAGGCGCTCGTACGGTAGTTTAAATATCAGTGACTAATGTTAACATAATGAATTTCATTCGTTATCTCTCACGATCCATCGTCGAACTGAGCTCGATATCATTCCAACTGTTTTCTATATATAATTTAATTCGAATATTCAAGCGTTTATAATACATACATATAATACATAATTTAATTCGATTGATTGATTTCTCCTAATTATAGCGGAGTACTTCATTAATCAAACGTATATCTAACACTGCTAAATTTCACACCGTATTACCTATAATTACCATGTCATCTCTTACGAGCAGATAAAACAATGTTAAATAGAAAAATCTTTTATCGTTCTGCAAGTTTCTCAATGGTTAATAAAAAAATTAATAAAAAAGATCCGTGAATCAGGGTTTGCGCGGATTTATTGCGCGGTGAAAAAAAAGACAGCCCAGCGTCACATGACGATTGCGGTTGCTAAACACGCGACGTAGAGCGTGCATCTGGCAGTCACAAATAATGCGTAACGATGGGCTGTCCCTTGTCACTGAATCAGACGGCGGCGTGGTTATTCGCAGATGTTTGTTAATTAATTTCTCATTAATTATTGGAAAGGAAATCGAGGCATCATACCGTTTTATTAATAGCAATCAGTAATAGAGAGCATATTTTTCAAAATACAATCTTGAGATTTATCTTGAGCTTATCGATATACATAATGAACGGAAAGACGGATTCTGATAAGAATACTCTTAAGTATAGCCGTTTTTATGAAAAAAAATATGTATATTTAAATTCTATTTTTTAAAATACTAAGTAGTGGTGTTGTACGCGCGCTTCGCGCGCACTATTAATAAAAATTTCTAGTTTTTTAAATCTTTCCAATAACCTAACTCATCTACTACCTTTTTTTTCTTTATAACCGATTCGTCAATTATATTATTATTGTTACTTTCATTCGATTAATCTTTTATTCAACAATTAAATCTCTACATCTCCTTTTTAAGAGAGGAGAAATGATTAATTAATAAATTTTTTAAGATTACTCTCTATTATTCATTACTGATCAAAAATTTGAGATTACATATGAGATTACATAGAAGTATTTCAGTGAATACAGCTTATATAAAAATCCGACTCATTGTTTTTCTTAACTTGAAAGTAAATGGGTATTATATCTAACACAGTTGTGATTAACATTATTTAATTTCAAGAATATAGCCTACGGTAAAGTTTTTTTTTCACACTAAGCTGCGGGTTGTTTTAAAAAAGGAATGAAAAACTTCTATCAGAAAAAATGAATTTATAACTAAATAATTTAGATTATTAAAAAAAGTGAGGATTGCTAACTTGACAAAAAAAAAGTCTGATATTATTTTAGAAAAATTTCGAGAATTATATTTTAGATTAAAATTTTTCGGAAAAATATAAAAATTTACAACTATCTAAATAAAAAAATCAATTAAATATAAGTGTCTACTTTAATGAAAAGTGAATACTCTTTTCATCTCATAAAAAT
>VBVQ01001753.1:0-13529 GCA_011636635.1 Tetramorium simillimum
CCACCACCGCCGCCGCCGCCGCCGCCGCCACCACTGCCACTGACGCCACCGCCACCGCCACCACCATATCACCATCACCACCGTCGCTTACCTCTCCACTACCACGAGTACATCACCGCCACCTCCACCGTAGTCATCACCGTCACCGCGGTCACCTTCTACTCTACGTCTCTACGCGCTCCACCGTCCTTCTCCTCCTGATCTTCCCACCTTCCGCGACCGTGGAAGAAGAGCGCACTGCGGCCCACCGGCGCGGCGGTTATCTCAGCAGAGTGTTACGGCCGGGGAACAGTGCGCAGACGTTGCTCTATTTCGGCTCTAGGCGCACTCTCGGCAGCCGGCATCGCCGTGAGATACACTCGCGCGAATCTCCGCGACCGTTCGTCCGATCTATCGGCGGGGAGAAAAGGAGAAAGGGGAAAGAGAGAGAACTCGTAACTCGCTGAGGACTCATCCGCGCCTTCGGCCGTCACACTGTTCTCCACTGTCGTCGGCGTCGCCCTCGGTGAGACATCGCGCGCGGGATGTCCGATTGAACTTCCGCAGTGGAAACGGATATCGCGCGTCGGACGCGCGCAAGTGGAGGAGGACCTGTCTTGCGTACGAGTGGTGAACGGAAATCGCGGCCGCATATATCCGTGTATACGCTCTGCGCGCACCTTTCGCTTTCTACGAGTGATTCTGTGATTCGTGATAGAGACCTCGGGTGATCTTCACAGAAGCTGCTTCCAGCTGGACGTTAACGAGGGGTTGAGGAAGAATGGCCGGCGCGAGGATGGATCGGAATATCACTTTGTAAGTAACAATGCATTTGATTTGTTTCGCACGAATTGTAGACAATTTGAATGTTGCGGCACGACACACCGAGAATGTACCAACAAAGAAATATTTATTTTTAATATTATTCATTTAGCTCACATTGATGATTCGTTACAATCTTCATACTTCTTTATCGCGATATAAATGATTACGTACAATTTGCCACGCGAATTCTTCTCTATTGTATTCCCTCTTCTCGCAACATTCAACACCGGCCTGATATTATAATAATCCAGCCAGCGAGATTTTTTACGGAAAATACTTAACGTAATTACAGTCGTCGCAGCCCGTCATTAATTATACCCCCGGGCCGGTAAATTAAAATAATGCGTTTATGAATCCATGTAATTTACCTCGATACCAAATCGTGGGTTGATCTTCAAGGTAGATTATTTTCCGCTATCGTATCAAGTACTGATTACCGACTAATTTACGTGAAGATCAGAAATATTACCCACTGCGCGCGTTTTTCCACGGGCTTGGTCGCGATTTGCTACACTGATACGAAAAAGCGTATCTCGTGCGCAGGAGAAGCTCCCTCAAAAATGCCTAATCGATTAGTTCGAAGCGGAACGGCAACATGTATCTGGTTAATCTATTATCCAGTTGCTTGGTGGTATCCGATCTTCCGAGAAGTTATACACCGTCTCTTATACATCGACCTAAATAATAATTACTCCATTATACCATTTTCTTTCGGAAGGAACGTGGCACAGATACCATCTTCTCCCGTTACGAACTCAAATCAATGTTACTGCTGGATTTTTGCCACGCCGCAAGTACTTGGTAGAAGCTGCTATCATCCCGGCGCGCATAATCTGTCTTTTTTTGTACCAGACAGTCATTCGTTTCGTACAATGCATACATTCCTTTTGTAGAATGCACACAGAAATGAACACAAAATAAAAGTGCGTGGAGAAAAGAATTAAAAAAAGAATTAAATGATGGTTTGAATGTAGAAAAATCTGATATGACAGGAAAATGTTAATATATTTTTAATTATCAAATGAACTGTAAAAATTAAATTTTTTAACATACATATGTATAGAATTTAATATAATGCACTATGCATATAAATAAATTATAATGGCAATGTTGGAAAAATGTAACATATATATTTTTTAAATTCTTTGATTATATTGAAATTATCTTGTACGCATATAAAATAATAGTATAGCTATTGAGAGTACAACGTCTTTAATGCAGGACCTGCTTTAGAGAAGCATTACTTACTCTGCTGTATATATTCTACAGTAGCTTATTTCATAATTACTGTTCGCTATGTATTATCGCTTATGTCGGCAATCTCGTGAGTTATTAATTATTGGTTATCTTGCCTCACCCGTCATTTTGTCCCAGTTTCTTCCAAGTTCTTGTGCATCTTTGTTGCAGTTCTTTGTTGGTATCAGCAAGTAATAAATTCAATACCTTTCATGACGATATGTAATAATATTAATCAATTTATTCGTATTGTAAATTTTTGTACTTTTAATTCTTTTTTGGATAACAAATTACTATCAGGAATTGGGATTAAAAATTAAATCATAAAATTTTTGCGTGATTTAAACTGTACTCTTTAAAATATAACATGCAATTTTCATGTATAATTTATACAAAAAGTGCGTGCTCAGTGTCGAATATATTTAAAAATAATAGCTGAAGAAAGACAGCAAAATATCTGAGGTATATAAAATCTTGCAGCGTCCGAACGTACTTTAAATTTTGTACTTTAACCAACACGAATAATCTGTCCCGCTATTTCTCCTGAAGTATCGAGGACCCGACACTAATCGCTCATCATTCGGGATTAGTGAAAAAAAAAAAGGATAGGATTTCGAAGACGAGGTTGTTCTCGATCTCGCGATCGATCGTCGCCGGTGGATCGTTCACCGCGTACCATTGGAGCGCCGACCAATCAAACGGGACATTAACCACAGTGCTCGGGAGGATCGTGCACTAGTTTGCATGCACCTAGAAAGGAAGCGATCACGAGCGATCTAGCTACTCCGACAGTTGCTGATGTGCGTGCGTTTGCTCCGTGCACACGCGTGCCGTACAATGCCTGGATGCAACGGAATTGCATTTAGAACCGTAGTACCTTCAATTAGCTGGACGTATATCGTCCGGAGGGCTCCGCTTTACCGGGATTTTGCTTTCGAGTACTTGCGGTACGGACAATCCATTTCGCTCCATAACGCCCGTGTACTTTTTGTTCTTAGTTTGTTACTTTGTTGAACTTTCTTTGGGCTACTTCGTTTGCGCGAGAAGGCTCATTTTAACAGCAGCAAATTAACGACAGGCATAAATACACGCGATATTACTAACATCACGCCGTAGTGACTATGAGATTCGATGATATTTATTATATGTGCCATTATACGTAATTCCAGTATTCATAGATCGCCAAAAAGAAAGGTTGCGGAATAAGATATAATATCAGGGCTCTTCGATATGTGTGCGAGATCGTGTCAGCGATATGCTAACTATACATTACGATACATGAGTAATGGTATATATATTACACGACATATATACACAAGCAAAAATACGTACGTAGGAATACCAGATCGTAGTGTGTGGTTAATTTACAGCTAGTTCTAGAGAGCTTGTATTCCTCCTGGATTTCATCTCTATAATGTTGTTGTCAATATATCGTGGATTATAATCGCGGAAATGTTCCAGTTTCCTTGATCGCAAACTGAGATCAACGTAATCTCCTTTATGATCGGCTTTGTTCGAGTCTTCTGAAAGTGTACTCGATTGTCGGTGTCATATTAATTTTAAAGGACAACGGCAGAATTATTTAAATCTATTAATACACACTAAACCGAAAGAGTCAGTCAAAAAGAGCAAATTTACTTTTCATTTATAAAACTCAAGATTACTACTATGAAACACCAAGGGTGCTTATTACGACAAGGTTAAAAAATGAAAATATATGTTTTTCAATAATCACCGTAATTTCTATGCAGATAGATGGAGAAATCGTTTGATACGCGTCGCGTAGTCTTCCGTCGCGGAGTCGTCTCCGACATCGTAGTATCGGGAAACACATCTATTATCTCATTTAATTAACGATTAAATCCCGTTGATATATCTTAATCTCAGCTTTACGAGCGTCCGTCTGCGATATACGTGTTGATTTTTCGTATACTCCGTATACGCCGACGGGGATGATAGAGGCGCCCAACGCGGAAGCTTTTTCACGGATGACTCGACAGGAATGTCGTCCTCACGCTTTACGATCTTACATCACAATAAATGTCGCAGCGCATATTCAAGTACTGTTTGCGCTAGCTCCAATTTCATGCAGCGGTAACCGACGCCCACGGATCCGTTCGCGCCGTTTTAAATCGTCGTAATGAAGCCGATCGCGGAAGAGAAGAGCGGGATTTTCCCGGCGATCCGAATTTTACGAGCGTCGTTTGCCGCAAGAAAAGCTCGCGTGACCGGCCGGATAGCCAGCTTCGGCTGGAAACACCGAATTAACGTGACTTTTCTCGCCGCGCTGCCACGCCTGCCTCATTATCCATCCGGGGCGTAATGAACGGTAACTCTAATACTAATCCCTAACCACAGGTTAACGTATCATTGTAGGTTTTAACTGTAGGTTAATGGATTCCGTGCGCGATCTTATCAACCTACAGAGAAATTGTAACATCGCGCATCGCAACAATTTACCTGTTTCCGTTCGAACATCAATTCGTACCGCATAAGACTGTATTATTATCATTGCTGGAGGAGGTATAATTATAGGAATAATATTTAGCAGTATTATAATATTTATATATCGGTGCTCCATTCTGAAAATTACAAATTGTGTTTAGAAATAAATATTATACTACACACAAATAAATATCCACGATACGATTATAAATTTGTATTCGGAATGGATGTGAATGTACTGAATAATTTTTCATATCGTGACATAATAATGTTCTAAAAATTTTATATATAATAATTACGTAATGAACAGAGATGTTGTCATCTTTGAAATATAATTGTAACTAAACTTGAAGATTGACATTAATAATATTATTAAAAAATATATATACGTAAAAATGTATATGTATAATAAAAAAAATACATATATATTGATACACGTTTCCCGCGCCCGGTTATGCTGTATAACATTTGTATCTCTTATTCATTCGCGAACCATGCAGCGCACCAATGCAGCGCGTCAATGCTGCAGTGCTGCTTCGTGATGCGTAAAATTCACAGAAAAATCCTCGATCTTCCGTGACACTGCTTTCGTCCGTCGTCTTTTTCTGCCTTTCCCTTGGGTTCTTCGGTTGCGGTCTGATTCTCGCGTTCCAGGCGATTAGCCTGTGGCCCATCAAGGGCACGGGCAATCGTTCCTCGCCGGGCTGCTTAGGTGAAAAACTATATTGTGAGTTACCAGCTATATTGTGAGTTACCAGCTAGTCGATCGGTCCTCACCGCAGAACTTACTCCAACGGTTTTCCTTTCCGAAGAGATTCGCGTTGCGTAACCAATCGTATTAGATGGCTCACACTCGCTTATTCATCTTAGATATCGTTTGTTCTAGTCATCATTAGTTTTGCTGTTTGTTATTTATTATTCAAAACTTCATGAGCATGATTAATTCCTAATCACGTTTAATACATAAATAACTGTTAAAATTTTCCGAAAAAATAATTCAGTTATTTTTTTCAAACAAGTGTAAGTAATCACAAATTTCTTTGGCTGCTATTTCTTTTCATACGTCTCATTATATTTTTCGTAACTTTAGCTTGTTCCTTTCATTCGAGACCAATATTCGTTCACGCTATTTCTGAGTTTCCCATTGTTACTAGAGAACAATTTTCTCGCTCTTCCTGTTCCTTTCTCTCTCTTTCTCGATTCATCGTATCAAAGGTGAGAGGAAGAGAACAGCAAGCGAAATTTTAAGTGGCCGTTGAAAGGTGCATTTATAGGTCGGTTTTGCCTCGCAATTCTATCAGTGAAGTACGCAAATCTTGGTAGGTCAGGTCAGCTGTTTCCATCACGCACTCTAATATTACTCCCTATTACGAGATATGTAATACAATATATTCAGCCTATCTATACGTAATATATATATTTCCTCACTTCCACCGATAATTTCATCTATAATTCCATAATAAAATGCAACTTTATTCTCAAATCTAATATTCTCTAGATACATTCTCAACAATCATTTATATGAATTACTCGTGTCTTAAATAAAAACAAAAGATTTAATCAATTATATATTTCGATAATCTTCCTCGGTTATTGCAGTTATCCATAATAATATGGAATATTTTCTTACTTGATAATTATAAAAATGCAACGTTTTCATATTCCAAATCTGCTTATCAGCTCATAGTTAAGTTAGGCGCTCGTAAGGCCGAGCGCAGCAAGCGCGAATATAGTAAATTGGATGTAATGAATCTTGAGTAGTCAGGTGGACGTAAATTGATATTCATAACCGACGCAGAAGCGATTACTGAACGTGACCGGTCGACGGCATATTGTGCGCTCTTATGACCGCGGCCGAGGCAGGCGGTCCAGAAAACCGATCGCGTAGCGCGATTTCTGACTAATACTATGTGTATGCGTGTATGCACATGTATTTCTACGATCTAAGATAAATTTATTGGCCGTTTAAAATTTTATTTAAGCGTCCATTTAGTCATTTATTTAAATAATTATTCAATTACGAATATTTATTTTCATCAGTCGATAAGAGTAGTCTTAATTTCTAAGAAATATAGTGTTTCAATGATTAAAATGTTAATGTTTACTTTTAAAAATTATACATATAGTGCATCTCAGAAGATTTAAAATCTTCTCGCAATGATTCTGAAAATCTGTGGAATGAGCGCAGGTCCATTATTTTTGATGATGGGTTGTGATAATGCTCCCATTCGATATCAAACAATGACTCCGATTTCGAATCGCCATATAACGGGTTTATCTGATTTGCATCGATCATTGAGCGCATCGACAATCACACGATTGATGGATTGTACGTAGAGTCAATATTGATATGACGTTGCATAATATTTCCCGATTTTGTTATTCATTAATATAGATTTGTAATGCGCTACTAAGCTTATTATTAAAAAAGATGGGGTGAGCAGTAATCGCTTACGGAGATATCCCGCTTCAAATGGCGGGGATATCCTGCTGTAAATGGCGACTCGCAATAATTATATGCCGCTATTACACGATCGCTCACAGCGAGGAATACGTCTGAATTTTATTCGCAATAGTACCGCAAGTTTCACAGGTTTCCCGGCAATCACCGAGTTTCGACTCGAAGTCACGAACTTCCATGCAAGTCAATTACGGTGTTCAACTAGCCGAGGTACCGGGTGTTCCGTTAAATCGTGTGAGCGAGTGACAAAATTCGCGATGGCGATTAGATAAAGTGAAACGCGGATTCGGCGGAATACCTCGTTGTTTCTCGAAACAGTATGGTTTATGACGATGAACGCGCAACTTCTAGATAAAAGTTCAGTTACTTTTACACTATAGATATAAATTCACATGTCCCCGGCTACCGCATTTTCTAAGAATACGTCATTTCTCTTATTTTACATTTGTTTTACATTTGAACCGCGAACTTGTGGAAGCCGAAGAAACTATGCACAAAGAAGAATTAACGAGATAAAACCCGTTGAGGCAGATAAAACGAATTTATAACATGAGAATGCAGAGAGACTCTTGACCTCTAATTTTTACCGCGCAAGAAACATGGGTATGTTTATAAGCGGCGACATGAGAGTACGTAATGAGATAGAACGTCAAGGATTATGCGCGCGTTGTGAATTTGGGATGCGCTTCCTTGGATTTACGACATGTCGCGCTTAAGGTTTTGTATCTGATCAGATTGAAACTTAATCAAGATGTAACGACGTACGATGTTATCATCATCTCTTTAACAAAAAGAAGGAATAACGGTGTTTTATTAATGCACCTTTATAAAAAAAAAAACCGTCCGCTTTAATTAAATTATCCTGATCTGCGTGCACCGGCAACGAGCGCGCGTTTTTCTCTCGCAAAATAAGATTTGCGGTAATAAGGATCCGTTCGCGAGGACGCGTTATATACTGATAGGCTCGCGACCGGTTGCCACAAAACGTGCTCGATTATATCACGCTAATGTAACAGGCGAATCCGCTGTAAACGGACAAGCCTTCGTGATTACCCGCATTACCGCTCCCAATGACATCTACATATGTATTTCGATAATTACGACGTTTTTCCATAAATTGTTAAACGCTTAATTGCTTTACGCGCCGCTTATCTTCAATAGAGCCGCGTCGAAGAATCTGTCGTTCCTCCGCTTGTTTTCTTCGTTATCGCGTGTATAACGATCAATGACTCGCGAACGTCAGCGGAGTGATTTAAAGGATAACTAAGGATGCTATTCAGCTCGCCGCGTGAGCGGCGCACGAATAATCTCGTAATTACGTCGAGATAATTTGATGACCGGGTTCCGCTCACTTCTGTATAGGGATCTAGTTTTTGCATCTTGTTACGCGAGTGGAATAGAGCCATATCTGTGCAACAGGTGCTGGATTTAATCCATATATCGCCGAGCGTGTCATGCGATAGTTTGCCATACATAAAAGATCGTGTTTCGCTAACACATCGTTTTTTTTTTCCCGTAAAAAAATTACGTATTTTTTAAAATTCGCTTACAATGCTTGAGAATAAAATTTACTTCCTAAAATTGTAAACTCTTCAATTGATGCGCCTCAGAAATATCTACTTTTGAAAAAAAGCAAACTTATTATTTTTTTTGTAAATTACTGCTTTCATTAAGTTCTAAATCACTGTGGAGCTATTGATTCGCGTGATCACGTTGATAATGGCAAAGAGATAATCCCACGAGTCCGCGTGATCGATCGGTGACGAAAGCGAACGAGATGTATGTAACCCGAGGAGGTGATTTACGTCACGACCTTTCTCCGGGCCGAGATTGCGCACGTATAAATCCCCGACTTTCTTCGCTTTCGTGACGGGGCAAGGATTTCCGTGCGGAATGAGGGAGCGGCGCGGCCGAGGAAGAGGACAACGACATTGACTGTCGTCGTGACCATGACTCGACGCCGTTGCAATTACGATCGAGTCTTCAGTCAGCCGGCCAGTCACCCAATCCCTCTTTCCATCTCCGTTTTCTCCCTTTTCCCTCTCCTTTTTTTATCCGTTGTATACACTTCGGCGCGGCCAACGACGAATGATCGCGCGGCGTGACCACGAAGAGCACGAAGATATGACGATGAAGAGCACGAAGATGACGGGCGGGACGGACAGAGGGCGGGCGAGATTGACCTTCGTGGTGGGACTGACCTTCAGCAATGATGGTATCAGGCGAGTCAATCGGGAACATGAAATGTCAGTACGTATCGAGATGATATTCGCGAACGATCATAACGGTTAAGCGGATTTTTCTCTTCGACGATTTATGGCAGATCCTTATCTTACGGCAGTTCACAGTGCGAGAATATTTCATTAGTCATATTATGCAACAGTGGTAATCTGATTGTGTGAAAATCTTATAAAGGCAGATAAGGCAGAGTGTTCGATATATATTTAATTATTATTGATTTGAGAACTGATCTGTAAAACTATTTTTTTAAATAATTGTTTCTGTCTTTCAATTCGACGAAACGATATCTTCATTTGATATCTTTATCTCTACTTTTCTTAAAATTACCAATTCTTATTGCTATCATCAGAGGTAATTGCATAAGAGCTTTTAACTCTTACGAAATGAATAAAATAAAGTAAAAGTAAAAGAGTAAAAAATTAAAGATATAAAATTATAAATAAACACATATATATTTATAGATACGTACAGTTACACATACATATGTAAAACCGGTTGTTCATTAAATTAAAAAAAATTGTTTTTAAAAGATCGAATTGTTTTTTAAAAGAAAGAGAGAGTTTTATAAAAGTTTCGTAAAAAGAGGAGCTAAAAAATTTTTAAATCACGTATGTATGTATCTATCACGTTGGAAATTTTTGCCGCTCAAAAATCCGCTACAGCCGGAAACAGCAATCGCCAGCGACACGGCCGATGACCGCAGCGTATCGTTACGATCTTCGCTTTCGCCTTCGCGGTTTCTCGCAATGGGTAATATCTGATGAACGATCGGCCCTTTGAGTTCATTCTCTATACAGCGAAGAAGTCGAGTCATCCGCGGACGGATTCCGCGCCTGTAATCAGGAGTATCCACCAGCGTCATAATTTCGAAATGGCGAGAAAGAGGGACAGAGGAGCGAGGAAGATTAGAGGGGAAAAAGATAGGGGAAGAAGGACGGGAATAGCGGCGATATATAGGCGCGGGCGCGCGCAAAGGGCAACAAAATCGCTCTTGAGGGCTGCTTCCTGGACTTCGCTACGGCGGTCCGGCATACCTGGAAATCGACGGTGGCCTGTGGTAATAGGGAAACAGTTTCTCCCTCTTACAACTTTCCTCGCTCGTGCGCATAGAAGTATGTATATCCGGCAGAGCGCACGAGGCGCACCGACACATAAAATATCGCGCGTAAACCTCTTACGAGATCCTGAGCAGTCCTGTCGGCGAAAATTCCGCATCGGCTTCCACTTCCGACACTCTTGTTGTTGTTGTTGTTGTTGTTGTTGTTGTTGTTGCATGCAGTGAGTGCGAGTGGCTAGTTTAATTTTTGTTAAGCCTCTGTTAGACTATAACGGATTGCGATTGAGATTAGATTGAAATTTAACCAATCGGAATGTTTACAGAATATTAGCTTTGTTCTGATTGATCAAATTCCATTCTAATCTCAATCTCAATCCGTAGTCTGATAGAGGCTTAAGACCGCATTTCTGGCAAATAAGTGACGTAGACGAGCAATTGCAATAAAAATTCCGAAATATCAAAAAAATTTGTATTATATGACGCGATTAACATACAGATCTTCCTGAAATCCAACTTTGTTCACATTTTATGAAATTCTATTAATAACAGCAAAATTCCATGAATAAATGTCTGATATAACATATAAAAAGTTAATAGACAAAGAAATAAAGAGAAATTATTCTTCCGTAAATAAAATCTTGTGTAACTAAAATAATTGATAATCATTTATATAAGAAGTGCTATACCTGTATAAGAAGATATAGTGTATAAAATGCTTTATTAAAAAGGTGTTAGTTATGATCTGCAGGAGAATTAGCAAAAAGCGAATAGCGAACAAAAGAAGAAATCCTCAAACTATAAGAAGGGCGTGAATGCGCGAGTAACGAAAGAAAGGTCCGATTCGGGAAAGGGTTAGCGATTTTTGCATCAATGTAAAATCACGAAGCGTGTAATTGAATGCGCGGATTCCGCTTAGCACAATCTAGAACGGTAGAGCAGCGACCTCCCAGGAGACGATTAACTTTATGAGTATTCTTTCGCGGACGGCTGACATCTCGAAACGCGGGCACGAGCTCGTAAAAAACAATCGGTTGCACAGGCGGCACCAAAGTTAGAGGGTTTGTGTAAGTTTTATTACAGAGCACTGTGCCGCGGCAATAACTGGTGGTGACACTTTAACACGGGAACACAAGCGACAGCGACACTCCTCTCTATGAACCATTGTCGCGATCGTCGCTGCAATTACTCTGGTACAGTTTCGGTATTAACTCTTTAACTGCGGTAAACTGTAATCACAAAACCCTTGCATTACTTTGTGTTTGTCTTTTTGAAGCTAAACATGAAATGCGCATTATTGGAATTACGCATTTTACAAAAAAAAAGTATTAACGCTTGAAATACTGGATTTATACTCTCTCTCTCTCTCTGATATATCATATTTATAATTGATATAATAGTTACCATTTGCATATTATAATACGAGGTATAGAGTCGATTCATTGTTATGTGATTAAAGATAGTTTTAGATTGAAACCGGTTCTAAAATAAAGATACCAAAGTGTGTACTGATGATATATTGCTAGATATTACATTGCTAGATCAACATAGATTGATTACTCTCTGTGATAGACAGAGACTTACCTATATCATTCAAAAGCAATCTTGATCCGTGGCAAATTAAATTTTTTTGTAATTAATTAACATTAAAACATAAAAAAATAAGAAATAAGATGGATCAGACGTTGATTTCACTCGTGACGGTTGACGGCTTTATGATGTGAAATTTCTATCAATCGGACCGACATCGACATATATATATATTTTCTTTTCCTTTATACGTAAAGTTTTTTTTTTTGTATCAAAGGCTTATTTAAAAAGTATAAACTGCATAGACAGTTTTAATTTGAAACAGCGCAAACATATACTTACTTGATTTTAAATTAGTGAAACAATAAAGAATAAAGAGCATCTACAATATTATTCATTACATTTGAAGGTATTAAAAAAATTTTTTAATTGTTTGAGATTAATTATTTGTTAATTTATGAAAAATGTGCACAAAATCGCGTGCTTTAGTATACAAATATAAACGATTATAACAGAAGCATCAGCAGCGATAAATAACTCTCATCGTCCGTCAAACGTGATTTACAGCCACGTTTAAATGGTTCTAATTAAGATCGTATCTCGCGATCCCGCGGCGTTTCACCACTTCGCGATGGCCCTCTCTCTCTCTTTCTCCCTCGCCGGCGAACGATAAAACATTGTTCGATCTTGGGGTGCAGGTTGCTGCCTTTCCTCCGTGGCCCTTATAAGCCTCGCGAAGGGCGCAAACGGTCGTTAAATCGACGAAGCTGACTTTTATGATGGCGGCAGTTTCTTCGATATACCGGAAGACTCCTCTCTTCGCGCAAGTCCCTTTTCTCGCGCGGTTCTCCTACTTTATCCCTTCGCGCATCTGCATCGTGCTCACTACGACCGGGGCCGATATGTTCCCTTTTACGAGGCCGACTCTCACAGCTTCCATCGTGGCAGGCGCCTTCTTCTTCTTCTTCGTCTTCTACGTCTTAACTGCATCGCTTGGACGTTCCGCGCGGACCGATGGAAAGCCGGGATCATTAAAGGCACAAACGATCGATGATCGTTCCTGCCATTATATTTTCCACCGAGTAATTTTACGCCGCCCGTTGCGCCGGCGAACCCGCGAATAAATCGCTTTATCCATCTTCACAATTACCGCTGATACGCGAGGGTCCTTTTTAGGGGTAAGTTCGAACCAGCATACATGCATTAACTTGAAGAACACATTGAGAACGTGAGACAAGCATCGGAACAAGTCGCTCCTTATTGGCAGATTGAAGAGACGAATAAAAAAGTGAGTAGTATCAGCGAATTATTTTCCCGTTACTTTCTACCCGCTACTTTCGCAATAAAAATGAGATATTTACAACAACGAGTAATTAAATTCGTGATACTAGATCGAATGTTTATAATGATAAGTAATTAAATGCGATGGTAGATTTCATTGATATGTAAGAAGCCATTTAAATATTTCCAACGGTCTGCATACCCGCGCGAGAGGCAAATACTATAAACTCCAGACGCAGTATGCATTAGCAGGAAGAGCCCGCGAATACATGCCCGGCAATGACTTCAACATATTACGCAACATTATTATATTGTACGCCACTATGCACCGATGCGTTTGTGTCGGTACGGAAGCGCGTGAACACCGCGAATCGCCTCGCGGCCGACGCAACGGAGCATCAAAACCTTTCTTCCCCATAAAGGAGCACGGACAAATTGCGCTAACAGAAACGTACGTCCCAACAGCCGCTTTGGGCC
>VBVQ01001753.1:13539-30978 GCA_011636635.1 Tetramorium simillimum
GGGGGGCCCGGTCTCGTGCCTTAAATGTCGATCGGCACGAGGTTTTTAGCGCTAATCACGGCAGACGGCTGGGAACGATTACTGGGGGTACCAGCCGTTGTTCGGTCGTTGCATCTTCATTCGGATAATTCCGCGTATCGCTCGCCCCGGGACACTTCAATCTTCCTCCGAAGCGGTACAGCTTGCCTTAACCATAGACTCCGAGCCGGCGAATTGATCGCTATGCCTCGCGCACGACTTACATAACTCGCGCAAGTCGAAAGTTTAGGCACGAGCGGCTCTCATGATTATTATTACGTGAATTATTACTGGTGTTATTGTTGAAAAAGTTGGAGCTATTTATATTCCCGCAATCGCGTTCGGCGTTGGCCTTTCCGATTAAAAGCGAAATACGCAATATTACGGTATACCTCTTGCTGGAGTAAGGAGAAAAGAGTCGATAAGCTCAAAACTATAATGAAATAAATAGCAGCTGTGCGTTATATAAAGCACAACTGCGTAAATTATACGAGCTACAAAATGTATCATAAAATATTACTCACTTTACGGAATGAAATAGGTAAGATTCTCCGATAGTCATCTTTTCGCTAACTTCATCATGTTGCAATAAGTGTTACAAGTGTGCGATACGTGTAAGATAATAATTTCAATTTGTCACAATTAATTAATTATTGCAATAAATTAGCCTCAATCAAATAAAGAAATAAAATACGCAGTTCATCAGCGGAGGATCCCGCTGGCGGGGATCGTGCCGTAGTGGGAAGTCGCGTTTCCCCCCTTTCCCCGTAGGTCGTCGTTGTGTTTGTACGTTGACCTTAACGGTGCAGGACAGGCCTCGCCACCCACCGTTTCTCTCGGCGAAGCGCATACGAAGAAACACTCTCGCCGGCTCGTTTTATGCAGGCCGGACCCCTCTCACTTTCGTATTTGCATGCCGAACAAATTTTTTTGCCGCCACGTACGCTGTTGCAGCGTCCGTGTGATCTCTCTATTATGATGCTTCGTGCGCGAGTTAATGCTCTTACAGCCCGACAAGATGTAATTTCGCGGCGTACATTATCAGAATCCGTCGCGGAACTAATCGGCCGTATACGGCGCTATCGCGGTAGGAAAGAATGTTGGAGCCGTGAGAAGAGAGCCTACGCGAGATTATAATAATACCGGAGAGTTTCAGTAATAACAGTAAAAACTGTAGGTTATCGATATCTGCATATATATTCTAATCACGACGCTATACAAATAACGACAATGAGCTCGGAGTAACACGTAACGGACGACAGTATTGTATAAATCATCATTCGAAAACAAATCCTACATAGCTATGTACGTTTACGCACGGGGATCAGCTTTGAACGAGTATTGTTCGATGTCAATTGATACTCTTACGGTCCGCCGTAGCGTGACGACAGGATAATTAATATCGCGCATTGAGAAGAAACTTTGCGGGCCGTCTTTGTGACAACGGCATCCGCGACGCCGCGCAGTGTCTTTGTCAGTGTCAAGGTTACTAGCGGCGACGTTTGTAAACGCTCGTCAACATCGGCGGCGGAAGACAGCGACCGTACACTCCGATCCTGCCTATCGGCCAACAGGCGGAGAGGAACAGCTGTTAGCCGGCTGATGACGCGCAAGGTCGCTCCGTTACCTCGAGATTTCGAGGTCGACCGCGCGTCTCTCCGTGCCGGAAAATGAGCGGGAGCGGGACGCGGTGGATTCGCGCTCGCCGTTTATCTCCGACAGAATGGGCCTTCTATCGCGTCGTAACAGTATATTCGCGTAGCATCTATCGCCGCGGTTAATTTCGCGAATCACCATGCGGCGCGAGCGCGAGCGCGCGGTACTCGAGCGGTAGCAGACGAGCAGTTAGTCAGCCGGATGAAGTAGACCTACTTTACTGCTCCTCTGCGGGATCTCCGCGTCTCGGCGCAAGGAGTGCACATTCCTGCAGCCCCCCGAACGGAACTGCAGCGAAGACGAAGGCGGTTGAGGATGATGATCGTTCGTAATCTTCGTATCTGGGTAAATGGAATTAACATTGCGACGTGTAGCCTGTGAAAACGTTGCACGAGAAACGCCCGAGCGACTCGAGTGAACTCGAGTGATTGATAGCCGCGCGGTTAATTTCGCGGAGGAGACCGCAAATGGGGTACGTGGGAGTTGTTTGGCCGTGGCGGAGGCGGGTGGGCGCCCCCCCCCCCCCCGCGCTCTCGCGCGAGACAGTTGACTTCAATCTGCAGCGCGAAGTTCGATTGAACTGCCGCCACATTTTCGAGATTAGAATCTCTTCCCGCTTTGAGAAACTCTTGCCACTTTGGCGGTTTGACGAGGAAGGCATTACATGCCTGGTTTTTCTTATCTCTTCGACAACCCAAGAATGCACACTTATAACTTCACCACTCTCGGAAGATTGCTAAGATTGCGGCGTTCATTATTCCGGGAAAATAACGTTCGTTTATTGCGGTCATGTTTTACAGTTGGATCACGAGGATGTCATCGTTGTCTTCAGAGATATCCCAGTGTCGTTACCGCGTCTTTGAACATCATCCTCCAAAAGGATTGAAACCGACGTGTGCCATTAAGGTAATGGTTCGAATCTCGTATTTATCATTGCCGGCCAAGCTCGCACGCTGACGTGGCTCATACGCCGCTATTGTGGACTCCACTACAATGCCGGGCGATTGTAGCATTCTTCGAAAATGGCTGCGAGGGTGGCGATGATTCGACCGTGTTCCAACCGTGTTCGCTTCGCGTTATGTTATCTTACGTCCGATGAATCGATGAATCTTAAGCGCGCGTCTCTCGGGGCGCTCACGAACGAAAATATTCACGCGCGCGCCCGTTACTATCTCCCCGAAGACATTCACCGCGTTCGCCCCGGCGCGGTGGAGGCGACAGCCAGGCCGCGGCAAGGCCATTCCGTTACTACTGGCCGCCAAGGTCAGTCCACGGGGAAGAAATCGAGGGTGATGACGGCGCGATCGCGCCGCCGTCGTTCTTTACGCCGCGGCAAAGTAGCCGTTAATGCCGCGGTATGGTCCCTTCCCCATGGTCATCATAACGCATCACCCGATCGTTTTCACGGAGACGGCTAATTTCGCGAGTAGCGGTAGAGCGACGAAGGAGGGGTGAGCCGGGTAAAACCCGGGGATTCTCGCGGCAGTCCCGAGGCAGGTAGGACCGACCTACTCCGCAATAAATAATACATAGATCGCGAGAGGCATATTCTGAAATTGTTTTACATGGCACGGAGTGCGGGCCTTGGGCGATGCATTCATTAGGTCGTTTTACGGACCAATAACAGAGCACGGCAGACGCCACGGTAACAACGTGTCAGTCGTTCTAACGGGTCTTCCTCTGCTTCTTTTCCTACCTCCTCCTCCTCCTCCTCCTTTTCTCTTCCTTTTACTTGGCTCTTTTGCCGCCCCTCTCGTTCTCTCGCGCGGACGCTCGGCAACCGACATTTTCACTATTTCGCCATGTTAAGCGTCCGGGAAGCAGCGCGCCGATTTGTCCCGGATAAACATTCCTGTGACCCGCGCCGCACGCGGAGAGGAAAAGGCAGATTATTTATCTTTGTATCACACGTTTGTTTATGCAGAGGCCGGAAGCTAATTAAGAAAATTATACGTGTCTTATGTCAAACAAATTATTCGCGGCCAAGCGGGATAACGAAAACAGAATAACGATTTGCTTTAACCCCGTTGTCGCGGAGAGGCAAGAATCTTTTGTTCAATGTTCGCCTGTGCGATATTTATAAGTCACTCCAAGGATTTGCTCGACCAAGAAGTTAATACCGCGCGGTGCAAGACGCATTCGAGAATCGTACGCATTATCGCAGGCTTGCGTACACTTCCGGGTCTGCATTTGATGTTCCTTAAATGGAGCACACCCGGAAAGCATTAATCGTTACCTGTTAATGCTCACGACTCGAACAATGTCGGCGACCGGGTGTCAAAGTTGCGATCAGGGGCACGCCGTTGTTAACTGTGATTAATGATACGTCTCATATTAATGAGATCCTCTCTTTCTCGATGATGCAGCGAATCTCGTTTTGACGAGTGGCTAGAATTGTACATCAGGCTTGCGGGCAAATTTCTTTTAGGTATTGGATGGCAGTCGGGGCTGACATTGCATTGGTAACTAGCTCGATCTAATTAATTATAAAAAAAAAAAACATGACATAACTATTTTCAAGAGTTATCAAGCATCAAGAGAAATTTGATTGCAACTTTCTATCGAGATGTGAAACACTATCAGTTTCGCTACAAGCGTAATTTCCTTATCAATTATCGTATCTTTCTCATTCAGTAGCGAAATTAAAAGTAACGAGGAAAGAACTGAAATATATGTGTGCATTATAAATAGCGTAAAATATGTGCCCTTAGGTATCTTTCCGGCTGGGATTTCAATTAATCATGCTCTTTTGACTAGGCGAGTGCTATTATATTCACATTAATCTTTCTCCCCGCGGATTTCCTTATTCCACTCGGGCGGTTTTCATATTTCCTTCTTTCTCTCTATGTCCTCAATTTATAAAACATCACACAATGTAGAGACCTACTAAGATTCTTCCTTTCCTGCTTCTTCCGCCGTTCGTTGCGGCTGCAACCTGCAATTTTCGTGACTGCAATCTCTTTGACCGCGACTTAATTGTCTTCTGAGAGAAAAATATTATGGAAGGAAGATGATTAAAGTCGTTTTCCTCAAATAAAAAATTATGATTATACGGAATATCGTTATCCCTCTAAAATTCAGCAAAATGTTTTCGATTGTTGATGCGAAAAAAAATTAATGCTGCATAATAGAAAAACTATTCAGAGCCGGATATCTGGGTCTGATATGCACGGCCAATTACCGCGCGCTATTGGTCCGATATACCGCCGTTTGTGCCGGCGATTCCGCAAGAAAGAGATTCCCGACGGTAATGATCGTGTATAAGAACAGTAGCGTTGCCGGTAATAAAAGCGTAAATCATTATTTGACGCGGCGCGCCGGAGCGTAACGTCATGGGACGCCGGAATGTTAATGTTTGAGCGCCGATGACAGGAAATAGGAGAGATGCTGCGGAGCGCCCTGCTTTAGTTACCCCTTACGCTGAGGAACGGCCGTCTCTTACGAATAATGATCTCGGATGTATTTCGTAATTAGGTTTAAGTATCGGCCGCCGATGCGGCTAACAGCTATTTGCGAGGTATTAAGAATAAACTGCAACAGAAGAGATAATAAAAACGAAATACGACCGCCAGATTTTACCTAGGAAGAAGAATGGCTATTTGTACGCTGAAGGGACTTTGCCGTCTTGTACGGCACGATGAAAAATTAGAGTAAGAAACGTAGAATAAGAAAGACGTCGTTTAAATGGCTAATATTAAAGTTTAAGTGCAATAAAAAATATTTTAGTGTAATGACAACAATCTGTGCGCGAGAAAATGTTTAGAGATAAAAGAAGTCGATGACGTTATAAAACTTCAATTTGTAAGATAGGTATTTGCTTTTTTTTTTTCTTTAATTTCTCTTCTGCTTATGCTCCTAATATGTTATAACAAATCGTCTTCTCTCAGACAAAGCTAGACATCGTAATGCTCACGCTTCTCTTCTCTGACCTACGACTATTTGAGAGGAAGGGGAACGTGCAGTAACGCCCATGGGCGCGGAAATAATTTTCCGCACTGACGACGATAACACCATGAAATTAAGTGATGCATAAAGCATGATTGATTAGGTTTACGGAATGGCCGACCTGCAAAATACGAATCTTGTGCGATTCAAGATTATCCTATTGCGTAGACGGACCTGAGGACCTGAGGAAGATTCTTTCAAAGAATCGCCACGATCAAGGAAGTGCGCTGTCCTTTTCTCGGGATAGTAAAACGCGCTTCGTATCATTCCAAGAAACGATTCGTAGATTGCGAGCAAGAAGTAGTCGGAATTGTTGGAAGGAGCCGCCGCTCTTTCGACTGATTCGAACTTTTGCGATTGCGAACCTCTGTGTTCTCGAATTGTCTTGAGAAACTTATGCAAACGCATAAAAAAGTGGTTTTTTTCTTATTCATCAAATTTATTTCTGAGATGTCGTCCAATAAGCAATCAACAGTTTTGCAACAGAATAAATTTACTTTTCAATTTTGCAACAGATATACACAATATATACATGTATTAACAGTTTTAATTACGATTATACGCGATTATTAATTATCTGCGTCTATAATTATACATAGAAAGCATGTACGATGTCTTATATCGTTAACTATAAACGGAGCTACGGTATTTCTCCGGCGCTTTTGCATATGTGTGCCGTGCAACACGAAAGTAAATGTCATAAAAATCGGGAAGGCGCCAATACGCGCGACACTAATTGTCAGGTAAAAGCCTCGGTTATACGCGTTTAATCGCTCATATTAGCAGGATCGCCATGTCATTATCCTCTTAGAAGAGCTGTAAAGCAAGATTTAAATGATAACGCGCTTATCATTATATCCCACCGAGATTACGCCGCTTCATATTACGCGATCATGTCTGCTCTTTTTTTTTCCCCCCCGACGGTGCAATAAATAGAGTAAAGAGAGACGCAAGTCGCGCCTAACAGCTGGTGTATTCACCGATAGTGAGTCCATAACGGTCACCGACAATTAGACGACTTTGAGTACCCGACCGAGTATCCGGCAACACGAAACAGCGTGAGCACGGTACAGGCCGACCAGGAAAAGCCAGTGGTTCCCCACGTGAATCTCAAGAACACGTGTTCCCTGTAGCGAAACAAACGTCGAGACAGTCGTCTCAGCACGCTGACGACGGCTGAAGTAAAATCAAAAGTTTATATTAAAAGAGCTCGAATAAATTCTCACCTCGTCCGAGGAGAATATCTATATCCATCAAGGTTTCCCCCAACGTTTTATACCTACGTTTTATACCTTAAATTGTTAAGGTATAAAACGATAAAAGCGGAAAAGGAATATAATAATAGAATTCGAATGGCTGTAAAATGAAACTGCGACGGCAGTGGCGGCGCGATGGCGCGCAGTTCTCAGTCCGAGCGTTCCTTTTGATTGCTACTTCTGAAATTGCGGCTTCATAAATATATGCCTCCTAAATAACTTCATCGTGACTCGGATAACTCGAAACAGTTGCTTTAACCGCCGTAACAAGTCGCTCGTAATTACGTATTTAAGTCGATCGTACTGTTAGGTGGACGTTAAGTACGATATTTTAGAACCGTGGCTGTTCGATACTTCGCGCATGGAGCCGCCGCGGTTGCTAACTGTAAATAATTGTGCGTACCATTATTACGTCTCGCCCGCAAACGAACGCACCGAAATAATCGCGGCGAGCAGGTAGGTAGGTAGGTAGGTAGGTAGGTATATTTCTGGTGCCGCGGCCGCCGAGCCGAGAGTGCACCGCCGCGAGTCGAGAGGTCCCTGCCATGAGCTATTGCATCCGTCGTTGTTCGCCGACGATAATTATACCGTCGCGCGACACGAAACAACTGGAAAATTCGACTTCGCTCTCCTGTCCCGAGAAAGACCGTGAGACGAAGCGGCGAAGACCCCGAGACTCTCCGTGCGCTACGAAACCGAGCTAACGGTCCGTTCCATGTGGCGCCCCGAGTAAATGTCCTCGGCATTCCCCTCTCGCTCTACCGAACGACTATATGCTACATCAATTCACACTGACGTGGCGTCCGTCCGAGGATCACCCGTAAACAGGAAATCGTCTTTGCCCTGACCAACGTCAATCTTTCATGACAGAAAGCTTTCGCGTTTCTCGGCGCGTCGAGATCGTCGTGCATCAGGATGGACGTTTGCGCGTCGTCGGATGGAAATGAGTCACGCTTTTGTCTGTCGTGTCGGCGCTCGCAGAATCTCTGATAATGTATACGCCAATTAATACGAAATTGAATATACAAGAAAGTCTGTACAGTTACATACGTTTGGAAAGCTTCGAGCTTAAACAAGAAAACAAGTGTGGGAGGTCTTGAAAAAACATTGGAGTAAATATAATTTTATTTTACCCTACAAAATGCTGTTTTCTCGGATCAGGCTGAAACTTTTCAAACGACCTACGTAGATCAAGTTTTATGCCTCTCGGGACGAAAGCAACCGGCAGAAGCAAATATTTGCATCGGCGAACAGCTTTACGCAGAGCCAACGAGTAATTTCGTTTCACTGCTCCCGCTTTTTCTTATCGTCCTCCGTCCGTTTTATGCACGTCCCTCGCACCGTTTCGTGTTGAGATCATCAGGTGTAAATTCGCTCGAGTTTTGCACCGTCGTTCACCCTTCGCGGAATCTTTTTCCGTGCAACGTAAGGACCGCGGTGAGTTAACGAGCGATCCGAGTCACCCGCTTTGAGAGACGCTGGGTAATGGCCACCCGTTGCTGTTGACACGGACGGGAGCTGATTTACGGACACCAAGTATATATATATATAACGCGAATCGTGCAAAGAGGCGATCGGTCGGCCGGCGCTGCAGCCCTCGATGAAAGAACGCTCGTCGACGCTATCGTCATTACGCACCATTATGGGGGTCAAAGAAGCAAATACATATAAATAATAATAACGAACGTGCGTAATAAATAACGGGCGTGCGTGAGGGAGCGTCGGCTTACGAACGGAGTCCCGGTTACGTCCCCCTCCTTCTCTCGTTCGCTAAGTGTATTACAGTGTATTACCCGATGGTTAGAAAGCATCGGAGGGCAGTTGTTGAAGAAAACGGACCGGTTGAGAGCCGCGAAGGAATCGCGCGCAGGGCGGCCTCGCTCCGCTCGCGAAACAGTTTTCGTTAGATAAAACGCTGGATCTGTATTTTTTGATTCCGTCAATTAAACTGCCGATGGATGCCTTCCGTTCCAGCTGCCTCTCCATTGATACGGCGTTAATTATCGTCTCGCTATCGCGGAAATCCGCGGGAAACTCATTACGGCGGGCGTCACGTACAGCCGAGAAAATTTATCGTCTGCCATTCCCATAACGTTATCACGACTATTATATCGAACAAATAAGAACAAGCAGCGGATATCGCGCGTATGTTGACTTTTTAGAGTAAACCGCAAGGTAAGGCGTCGATCAATAAGAAAGGAAGTAAAAATAATTAATAAGATTGCCACGACGGCGGATGCCGACAGGTTTGTTACCCAGGGACGCCCGTTTACACTCTTACACAAATAAGAGATTCGCAATCGGGCATCGCGATGATTTTACATGCGTCACCACGTAGATAGATGTGTCATATTAAAAACATTCAGGGCTCGATACGTTTTTCCCTTATTCGCTCGTCACGCGCTTCTTCGCCCGCTTCTTAAATTTACCGTTTTTCCTTTATGTGCCCCACGCGATAAAATTCAACAGTTTTGTGTACGTAACGATGTGGCAGCACTCGGTCGACAGCACCGAGTATTGTTTTTCCGCGTCGCCTCGCTTCCTTGCTGCGGTCGATAGATTGGATTTCTCGGCGTGTTCTCGGACCAACTGATACGCATTTCTCTTCTCCTGCCTTGTACCTATCACTTGCCCATCATTAAGAACATCAATCCATCCCCGTTGTACGAACGAGAGAACAAAAGAAGCTAGAGACGCATTTAGCAATTAGAATGGCAGTTTCAGCAGAGTCCAATTTTCCCTTTGATATCGAAGTAATGATAATTTTTCGAATCTATTTCCAAAATCAGTTGTTAATACAAAAGTGGTAGGTCAGAGTCTTACTGTCGTGTCAAAACTTAATTGATTTCGTTCGAGCGCGGAGAAACAGAGGGACGTACTCACGATGCTAATAATATTCATAGAACGGTGTGAGCGGCGATTTTGAAAAACGACATCCTTGCCATTTCTTTTCCACAAAGCGCGACAAAATGTCGTAAACGGCGTGAGATAGAAACGGAGATTAATCCAAATGCGTGGCATCGATAACGTGTTTTCCTTTTGAAAGTAAATGCATGCACTTCCTCGTGTCGTTCTTCGTGGTTCTCTCGTTTCGTCTTCTTGCATCGGGTTTATCGATGGGCGCCAATTATGCAAGAGAACGGAGAAATCAATTTCGTTACGCGGCGCAATTCGCCCGCTAACTAACTCCTCCTCTCCGCATCGCGGTTAAATTGTTTCACCTCGCGCGATTTCCTGCTGCTCCTCGCGCGCCTTTTTGTTCGCGCGCCGATACGAGAGCACGACGCGGATTTCAGCGGGAGATTTATACCCGATAATTTTCACATGTCGTACGAATATCTGTCATATACGCCTTCCGTGTTGCGGATTCTTTTCGCCTCGCTGCGTGCGCGCGCGATAGAATGAAACGCGTTCGGAGCGGTAATTCGAGTTTAGATATCGTACGTGCGCTCTGCCGTGACACTTAGCACTTTCATGTTAATGTGGAATGTTAATGGAACACGCGCCACGCCACGCCACGCCACGCCACGCCACGCCACGCCGTGCCGTGCCGATATCTGTCTCTCGTGTGGTTTTATTTTTAATTATTAGTATCGCTGCCGATATCGAACGGTGACTCCAGATAAAATTCCGTTTCGCTTGAGCGCGTGGCGCATAATGAATGAGACATTACAGCCTGCATAAATTTCAGTTTCTTAATTATATCGACACTTGACAAAGTGCTAACGATCGGTCCGCCTAGATAGGCCGCAGGTTTAGAGGCTCTGGGCGAAATACAGCTAGGCGTAATTATCGGACGGCAATAATGCTCCATGACATCGCGACCGTCATTGTAGTCTTCCTGTGTAGCCTTTGTGCGCATTTTAAGGCGGAAGTTCCGTGAATCTAGAAACCGCAGAAAGAGATATAAGATTGCACGAAGATCCTGTCGAGGACTTTAGGCGGTAGCCGGTTAACAGTATAGCGCGGATGATTGTTGCGCGGACCGCTGACAGGTGCGTTGTATGCCGTCACGCAAATATTGAAACCTAAGGACCTTTTCTTGCTTCGCTGAATGCAATTCTGCTCTGCCCGTTACGCTTCTCTTCTTCTTCGGCGATTCGCTCGCGTTGCTTTACTTCCCGACAGATAATTTCCCTCGCCTCTCGTTCTCTCTTTTATTGCTTTCGCATCTTAATAAGAAGTGAGGAGCGACTGTCGCGCCACGCCGTGCCGCCGATCATCCTGACAGAAGATAACTTTGTTTCAACTTTGAATGGTCCAGCTGTACTCGATGAATATAAATGTGCTCGCACGAACAAAACGAGCGCATTGTGTACGTCCGTTTATATATAGATCAAATCACAGATCAAAATTGCCGGGAGCGGATTTTATTTTAAGCGGCTCTATATAATTATATCTCCAGTCTCCGCCGGCGAAACGCAAACTTAATGCGGATGTAGTTAGTACCAATATACCGATCGGACTATTGATTATCGGCGTACGTATCCGCTTTTCGATGTAATTTTAGATCATGTATCTACCTATTGTAATTATATCCTTATAAAAATAGACTGCGTGCTCAACCGTCAACCTGATTTGAACGTTTGGATAATGTTACGTTATGTACACGCAATATCTACGTCCTGCTGAGAATTCAAGGTGCGAAGTATACGCCGATATGAGTAACACGTGCATCTCAACTACATCGGGTATTACATCAAGCTCGAATAGATGAAGTTATCTTATCTTCAGATTTATGGCTTTGTAGAAGCGAAACGTTACCATTGATTCTCGCGTAACGCTTTCGTGTGCCTCATGTCAATGAGATAAGAGATTTGCTCCAGATCTGACAGTCATCCTATTATAATGATTTTATTTTGGTTTCAGCATTTGTTGAAATTACAATCAATGCACAGAAATACAAATTAGAGTGGAACCAATCCTGACTTTTATTATCGTACATCGAAATACGCCTCAGCAACTTGATTAATTAAACTGTCTATTAAATTAAATCTGCGAATCGTAAAATAATCGAACAGAAATACATGTACACTTCCGTGCACAGAGAGGATAATATTATATAACACATATAATAATTATATTATATATTAATAATAATAATAAGATAATATTGTGATAAATAAAAAAATTTTTACATTATTCAGAAGTATCTTTAAATTAAAAACTGGCTAAGTTTTCTGATTTTTAATTTAACTTTGATGAAATGTTTCAATGGCTCTTACTAAAAAAGGAAAAAAAAATATTAAAATTAGTACAGTAGCATAAGTACACATTTGAAACTCATGTTCAAAAGGTAGTCAGATTATTCCGCAGCTACTGCTTCTTTTTCGTTTTCCTCAAGATTATCGTGATATCTTCTTGCCTTGGAGAAAAGTAGAATGGAACGAAAACGCCGGGTACGACTTCACCACACTTGTCACGCCCGAGGCGCGCGTCTTAAATTAATGTACTTAATGTAAGTACGAGCGCATATCCTACGACGCCTTGACTAGTCATTCGGCGCACCCTCGCGATTATTCGAGCGGCAATTTACGTGCGTCGACAATTTGCCGTGTAGATACACCGAGTAAGCATGCAGATGCACCTAAGATGCACGTAGCCGCGAGCAGATGCGTCCGGCCGCGATAACGGTTTAGGTAGGAGCGTGTTAACACGGCGTGATTTCTGTCGTCTCGTCGATATATCCTCGTAAAGCTCGGGATACCCGCCGAGGGCCTGCGAGAATCCCCTGATAGGATTCGCCGCGCGGTCGTGAGATTCTTCTTTTATCTCCCCCCCCCCTCTCTCTCTCTCTCTTTCTACGCGTTCGTAACGCGATTGCCATTTCTTTTCCACTTTCGACGTGTTAAACCTCTCCCTTTCTTCCTCGCGGATCCATTTATGCGCGCGACATGCACAATAAACTCGGACGAATCACGCGGACCACCTGCAAGGCTGCAGAGTGCTCTGTATCACCCATAAAAATACGCTACTACGTATTTACGAGGGATAGTAATCGTGGCGAAGACAGAGGCGAACTCGTTTCGAGTAACGAGCAAGGAGAGGATTGCGTGTGTAATGGGTGAAAAATTGCGCGAGTCTCTTCTATATAGGGTGGGGTAATTGAAGAGCGGCGAGGTGATTCTCGACTTTTTATTCGATCGAGCGGTCGGGAAAATCTACTTCACGCGTATTATTTGAAGGAGCCGTCTCGGCTTCATCGATGTCATTCGTCATAGCTCGTTATGTACTTGCACCAAGCTATGCATTAAGATATAAAAGAAGGATTCGAATGCAAAACAAGCGAGGCGAAATGAACTACTTATTGCAATAGAATTTCTTAGATTGAAAAAAAAGGGAGAAAAGAGAATATTCTTTTACTTTAATTTTTTTTCTTATCAAGTTCGCGCATTCTTTCGCGTCGCGTAAAATCTTGGCAAATCATTTTTGTACACGAGAGCAACATACGTACGTTGAAATAAATGAAAATAAATTAGAATAAATAAGCAATTATTGCATTGAAGCGAAATACATGATTTGACATACACGTGAGAGATAATCCAAACAAGCGAGCCCAAGAAAACGTCTGAAATTGATTATAGAATTTTCTTTACTTAATTATATGCTATCCCGCTATAACGCTCTATATCCCGATGATACATTCATGCATCCTGAACGTATCGCGAGAGTCCATGAACATCCTGAAGACCCGGTGAAGGTTCCGTGCCGTGTATAGGACAGTTGCGTTTAGTGCTTGCTACCCGTTACCTAGTTATCCTAGCCCGCGGTTACGAGGATCGTATTACGACCAGTTCACGTATCACCAGACATCCTGTTGCTCTCGAAGCTGACCGGTATAATAAAATATCTCGCTGCGGAGATGGTCTGTTAAAAATACATCAACACGCACTTTATTATTTGCGTTTGCGTCCCACCTGTTCGCTTATATTGTCATAATAAAACCAAAGTACAAATTACAAAAAGAAGCAATCAACCATCAAACTTGTAATTTTAATTTGAATATTATTTTTTTTAATATTGAATTAATAGTTTCTAAAAATACGATATTTGGTAAATTTAAATTCTACAATTGTATATTTATATTTTCAATCTTATATTAATACTCTATATGAGGAAAAAAATATATCAAATTTTACGTTATAAAATCTTCTTATGTATAATTGGAAATTTTCGAAAGTGAAGTTTACGCGTAAAGTATGCAAATATATCAGAAAAAAATGTGCAAAAATGCTTATTACCGTTTTATGCTGCAACTATCAATCGTAATATCCGATTCCGTGCTGAAAATCGCCGACAATCCCAATCGCCCGTGACGTTAACGCAGTCGGGGACGATTCATTAATGACGGACAATGATTAAGAGATATACGTCGCGATCAGCAGCCACGTAGCTTCAGGAGCGGCCGGTAACTAATTGCAACAAGAGTCAAATGGGTTTCATGCTGGCAGCCGATCCAGGCCTGGCCTTGAACTCACACGACACCTCTGAGAATTCTCCATGATCGATCTACTGGAACCCTCGCGTATCCTGTCGTAATCGAGTCTCAGCAGGATCGGCGTAACTCCTGCGGTGCTCGCCTCGCGTGCGCTTAATGCGCCGTTAAAGAAATTATCGGAATGTGAAACGCGGTATTAATGTGCCAGAGGATTCGTCATGTTAACTAGAAAGCTTCACGACGGCGAGTACATCCTTTGGGAGGATGCCTATACACGTCACGTTATTACTTCATCCCGCGAAGCGGCTGTAATACGGAATATTACTGCTGCTACCAAGAATTAATCTGGCACTTGCCACGAAAACTTTTTATTTCATGAGGTGACTCTTATTTGTCAGCCATTTTACTGACATTAACGAGAATTACGTCATTTAATTTAAAAGCATAGCATTAAAAAACTAGCATAATTTTTTCGAAGCTTAGAAATATTTATAGATACCTTTTTTTATTTCTCTTATTGATTTCTCTTATCATATTTACAAGCGTGTCTTAAACTTTTGCGAAACTTTCAGGTTTCGCAGAAATTAACCGACCGTGCAGTGATAGCCGCGGTCAGCTCTAACGATCATCCGCGAAATGTAACAGGATACATGGTTGTATACATGCAAAAGATTACCCGACGCTCGGGGATCGCGTTGGCCTTGAAGCTTAGGAATCGTCCAGTTTCCCGATATCGGTACTCGACGCCTCGCCTCGAATCCCATAATTGCACCTTCACGATCCGAACCGGCTAACCATCTCTCGATCGAGATGGACTTCGAGAGCGACATAGCTGGGAGCGCAAGGGCACCCGATGTCGTTGTGGGGATGGTTAGATTCGATTAATCGTACGGCTCGACGGCTTTCGCTCGAGGGGCATGAGATGTCCGACGAACGTAAGATAGCCTGGCAGAAAGGCATGCACACTTCCGAGAGAAAGAGAGAGAAATGATTGGATGGGGTCAGTAACGGACAATAATTTGCCAATTGATTAACTGCATCTCCCACGCTACCCTCCGTCCCCGTCTCTTCGTTTTTGTCTCGAATATCGCTTTCTTCCGCGCGTTCGTTTTTTCTTTTCCCACGCTGCAATTTCTCGTAGTTGTCCAGTGGAAGCGGTTCCCAGATGACAGCGAAAGAGATTCGCAGTCGGTAGGCTCATCGAGATTGACACGCGATCTCACGAATAGATTGAAAGTGACTTCAATTTTACAGGACACTCAAGAGCACAGTAAAACTGACTGTAAAATATATTTTATTTGTGTTTCTTTCGGTGACATCTTCTTCAGTGCGCAACTTTCTTATATTTTTTGAGAGAACAATTTCTCACGTACATTCTCTTTCCTTTATTATTGTTCAATTATTCCGTCTGTGAATCTGCAAAGTGAGTCTTTAAAACAGAAAGTTTTTTCTCGCGTAATAATTTTAATTAGCATTATAGACATTTATTAATTAAGGCATCTACGTTCGTATACTTTTTTAAATTCTCATAAAAGTCTCATTAAGAAAAAAATGGGGAAAGTAAGGTCAGGAAGGTCAGGTATCAGGAAGGATACGTTATGAACTTGTTCTCCTTAACAGATCGTTTGCATATAGGTACATAAGTCGACTCGCAATGCATCATCTCCCGCTGTCTTCCGGTTACGCCCACCAAAACCATATCCGGTAACGCTTGTTCGCCACATTTGGTCATCGTGAGTAGTACCGGAGGATAACCACGCGTTATCGCAAAAGGTACCGATCGGTAAGCGCAAAACGCTTTTTTTTTCGCGGCTGATGAGAGCCTTACCGAGATACCGCTGAAACCGTAACGAGCATCTTCGAGGCACGTGCCACGCGCGCTGCGATTTATATCCGCGCGGTAAATCAGGAAACATCGGAGGCTGTTTCAAGTACAACTTCGTACGCTTATCACGATGGCAGCCGGCTTCCTCCGTTACCGTCATAAATTCATGGTAAACCTTTCCCACCGTATTTGCATTTGTCCCACAGTATCTCTCTGAATCGTTACATAGCGTAGCATCGATTAGCTCATTAGTTCGGCGTGCATCGCGGTGAATGGTGCTTAAGCAAGCATAGCGCACCCAGAAATGGTTGCAATTTATTCCGGAGGCACAATTTTTATTACATCTTTATCTCGGAGCTCTCTGTGGAATGCACTAATCTACTACATGAATTTACGTCAAGAGATCGCTCGCATCTTCCGCTTTATCCCATTAGCTATGGTAGCCTATATATCTCCCTGCGTATAGAAATATATTTTATTTAAATCGCCCGGTCGCAACGCACACAGCCGTGGAATTTACGTTCGGCTTCGAGGCGTATCACGTCACTCCACTTGTCTTCCCGCCGTGATCGGGCAACGTAAATAAACGCTTGAGAGACCAGGGGCCAGGGACGGGCCCGCGGCATTTCCTCGGCGCGCCCCTGGACGAATACCCACCGCCGATCTGCGGATCGCCGGGATTCGCGAGCGTTACAGGTGCGATTTTGCGCTTAACGATCTCGCGGGCGCGCAGGTGCGCGAGCGAGCGAGCGAGCGAGCGAATATGCGCTCCTAACGGTAAGGCGACGCCTCATCGGTTTGCACAGGCAGAGAGGAGAGATACTACGGTGGTTCCACCGCTTTGCCCGGTATCGGCGCGGCGCGGCGCGGCGCGACGGCGCGCTTGGGGGGTCGTTACGGGGGCCAGGCCCGAGCCGAGCGAGCCGAGCGCTTCGTAACCTCGCTCTCCTCCTCCTCCTCCCCCTCCCCCCTAAACCCGGGATGATCGGGGGAGATCCCTTTTTGCTTTTCGCTTCCTCCTCGTCCTCCTCTTCAACCGCGCGCGTGCCACCTCGACCGTGACGGGGACGCGTCTGCCACAAGGAGCGCCTTCTCCTCGCCGCGTCGCGCTCGATCCCCCGTTGCGGTTGCGCCGATCATCGAGGCGGGTCAAACGCAGCCAAACGCAATCGCGATAGTGCCTTGCCTTGGATACTGCACCGTCCTTGTGCACACAAAGGGAGCATTAAGACGGATAATTCCAATGTTGACAGTTGCGCCGAGCGCGACGGATAATGGCATTCGTTTGACCATCGAAGCGT
>VBVQ01001754.1:0-30975 GCA_011636635.1 Tetramorium simillimum
CAAGTATTGAATCTTAATGCTTATACATAATACATCAATATATAAATGAAACTGAATGAATTGATAATAACTTTTTATCCATTTTTTAAAACTAATAATAAGTATTGAATCTTATATATAATACATTCAATATATAAATGAAATTGAATGATGAATTGATAATAACTTTTTATCCATTTTTTTTTAAACTCGGGAAAATCAATTTTATATTTGGGGACATAAAATTTAACTTAATTCTTTTTACGCTCTGATAAAAGTAATTTAGTGCAATTATACTTTTGCATGGAGATATGCTCATAGAAAGATTTCGTAAAAAGGAAGTATACTTCACGGCAGTGCGCACAACTTCTTTCTTAATCCTGAAGATTAGATAATTCCTTATTTCCGTGTTGACATTCTCGTTTGTTCTTTTCAAGTATACATCATGTAGAATATACAACATGTAGAGAGAAAAAGAGTTTTACATTGTATTTTTTTTTTATATTGTAATGTTACAATTGGACAGAAATTGGCCTTTAAACTGACATTTAATTAGCAGAAGAGACGCAATAAATTCAAATTCAACGCGGAGCGACGCCGGAGCGAACATCGCGACCGTATTGTTGGCCTGTATTGTTGTCACCGTCTAGCGGTGCGCTTCAACCGTTAAACGGAGACACTTTCGCATTGCGCTTCCGTTACAGCTGGCGAAATCCCGCGGATCACGTCGCGTCGCCGGCAGCGCGATTCCGCGCTAGACGCCTTTTTACGGAGTCGAGTCGCGCTCACGTCGCGACGCGGTTCGCGCGGAATTCCAACGCTTCAAATTGAATTTCTCATTGTACAATACTCACGTAGAGCCGAGGCTCCCGCCTGACTGACCGCTCGGCTTCACGAACACCCGTCGACGGGTTTGCTCGCGCGTGAGACGCGCGCGTCATCGTTGCTCCAAGCAGATCGGATCGCGAACGATAGCCGTCAGACCTCGTTTCGCTGTCGCTGTCTGACCGCGCGATCTGTAAGCAAAACAGTAATTTAATCGTGGATTTTTTTTTTTTACTAATCAAATTACGTCGTCGCGTTTCCCTGTGAAATTTATAATATGTTTTTTTGATAGGCGACGCTGTGTATACTTTCTGAATTCAACTATTGAAACAATTTATCTCCGTTACTCCATGACATTTATGGATTGAGAAAATAATTTATTACAGTTTGTCTAGCTTCTCGGTGAGTACGTAAAGCCTAAGAGCCACTTCGTATTTCTAGTTGCTAATTAAGTTATCAACTTCGACGCGATCTATCATTTTCTCAGCGGGAACATTAAGTGTTTACTTATAGGAATTTTGAACTCGTTGAATAAACTCCGCAAATTTGCGAGCGTGAACGCCGGCGCGGCGTACTGTTTCCGTCTGGAATGGAAACATATTTCGGAATTGGTAAAATAAATAAATATTACCGCGACGCGACTTCCCCATCGGTGCTGTTTATATTTGCTTATTTCGCAGCGATGATTGAGAAAGTAAACATTGCCGGAATATATTCCAAGTAGAGTGTTCCCTGAAATCCTTCCGCCCTCGCGGCGGCGGTCGATACCAATTTTGAGCCGGCAATAGTTAATTTCAAGGATAATCTACTTGGTGTTAATTTATTAGGCCGCGGCTAAGAGTCGATATTTTATGTGAGCATGCGCACGCAAAACTTTCTTCTCGTCGACGGGAAGCGAAGAAACGTCAAACTTTATCCGAGACTCTGTCGCCGAGGACAGGTTTCTTTAACAGAGTACGCGTTTCGAATTATTATCTTATAATGTCTCACGATACAATTTAAATATTACTATTTTAATTCATTGCCATGGACGTAATGTTGATACGAAGTTCTCATGCCGTACGCTTCCGAGAGGCTTGTGCCTGAATATCGATTCGCCAACATTGTAACGTGAACTTTAAAACTTGCCAATTCCTTGTGTCTACCGGCATATAGCCGGCGTGAAACCGCCGTAAAGTCGGTAAACGCGTCGGTTTTCGGTTTTTTTCCTCTCCGGACACAACGCGAGAAACTTTTCACATTTGTGTTTTTCGAGAAGGGCGAAATTGCATGCGAGGGTGGCTGTGGGAAATTTGCAACCGTTTCCCCATTCCGCCTCCGCGTTACTCCGATACATTCTTCTTTCTTTTTCCCTTTCTTCCTCGTTCTTAGCGGTTTTTTGCCTGGGCGCGTTAATGAAGCTGCAACCGGACGTGGTAATGCACGAAGTAAACTTGCATAAAAAGATTCACCGCCTCGCGAGTATCTCTTAATAAAGTTCAATTGTGATTTTGTTCGCTTGGTTAACTTTTACTAAGGATGTTACATAAAGATCATAAGTCGCTTATTTAGCTTCTTATTAACGTAGTTTGCGCCGAGATAAGCTATGGTACACTTTGTGGTATCTTTTTGTTTAAGCTAGTCTGAAATTAATATAAAAAGTGTTCGAAATATTTCGTATCACAAATAAACGTGTAATAACATATATAACGAATGAAATATACAAAACGAATTGAACTTTGTATCGCTCTCGTTAGATTACTTTCCAATCTGCAATTGACATCATAATTATTCGATGTATTAATATTACATAAATTATAATATATTAGATATTATGACATTAAATGATTAATATTGAATGTAAACATTTGTTGAATTTTAATATATTAAAAGACAATTTTAAAAAATTACAAACATTTAATTGTAAATAATTGATGTCAATCTAATTATTGAAAATTTATCACTTTTTTGTCTAATATTAGGTATTTTATATATTTTTTTGTTTAATCAGATTATTACGTTATTAATTGCGTAATTAAAATCAATTTATCGGGGAGAAAAAAGATAAAACCCAATTCGCTTCGACGTAGTTCGTTTTAGTCGATAATGAGGACAGCCCGTACTGTTGTACGACGACATCGTGTGTCCCTTCGTACGCGATAGATTAATCAATAACGGTTATTAAACTTATGACTTCCGTCGTTGCAGGGCATAGAGGAAAGACAATATAACTCGTAGCATTAATATTGGTAGCTTAAATTTTAAGTAACTTTTTTATTGTGTCTAAATATTAATGTTGAAAATGTGAGGCAGCATGAATATATGTGTATCATATATTCAAGATACGAGATTGCTGTTCGAAAACTTTGCCTTTCGAGATTCTACAATGGGAATGTATGTCGCTTGTTGCAGATTCGCGCAAATGAAGGACGTTAGATGAGGAAGTTTGCGAGACTGTCTGAATTGCAGGTAAGTCTATAACGCGAAGTCGTATGAATAATCTCTCGAGCATAATGTGCATTGTTTAATTGCTTTGTGAGATCTTGTCAGTGTGTACGTCAATTCGTAACACGAAAACTTAATATTATAAATGTAAAACAGAATTTATTAATAGATTTTATTTTTATTTTAATCACTAATAGTTTGTAAATAAATGAATAATATTGATACTATATATCTTCATATTATTTTGATGATTTTATTTACAATTTGCGATTTGATCTTAAAAAAGAAACGTTTAATGATATACATATTAAAATTTCTTTTATCATTATTAAAATCGTATTAAATTTTTTTTATCATATAGAAAATTCGAATCGTAAAATCTTCATGTTATGAAATTATAATGACAATTATTTAACGTCATTAATTTTTCGATGTACGTTCAATATTCACTTAATCGGGCAGAAAATTTCCACTTGACCAGGCTGTTTTTGCCCGAAGCGAAACTAATTGATGTCTCATTAAAAGAGTATTCAATTACGTTTAATACTAGCTCAACGTTGTCTAGTACGTATCGACCTAATCAACTGTTATGGCAACCTATCTTCTGCCTCATTCGGATCTAGAGTTGCCGACTATCCAGCTGCACATTTAATCTAATCAACCACCCATCTACCTGCTCATGATTATCTCAGGAGGTCACGGCGTCACGCGATGCACCACCCGATGTTAACTTTATTTAGGTTTCACCAACGTGCAACATCTCAAAATGGCGCTATCACGATCGTATTTTTCCAAATGATTCTTTTCCACAGACCTTTTTATCTATCGAGAATAGCAAAGAATCTATCTCAAATCAGTTGCCTTGTTTTCGAAAAAAGAAACTTTGATTTATTTAACTTGACCAACCATTTGATGTTCAATTGCTCACAATTCAATCGCACAGCGCAATCGTTGTTGAATCGGTGCAATCACTGTTTTTATCTATGTAGCAATTAAGTTGTTGAGTGGTGATAATTGTGGAAGCTATTTATAATCCGCACGAGAAGTCTCTTGGTTTTCTTTGCTTTCTAATTCATAAAGTGTCAACGTTGCATACACGAACGTTTCAATCGAGCTTGTTCGTTAACTGACGACCTTGGCTCACATTAACTACGCTGAGCTAGACAACGTAGGAGTGTGACATATTCTCACGGCAAAGTTATGCCGTTGTGACACGCATCTGTCGATTAAACCTTTCAAAGGGATTATAATTACTCAACATCGAAATCTCTCGATATTTGATCTTCGACGATCTGCGTATTATGTCTGCATAATTTGTTATTATGTCATTGCGATAATGGCGGCAATGCGGTAACTTTCAAGCTTTCAGTTCTTTTTCCGTTCTTCGTTCAATTATTCTTCTTTTAGAATATGTTTCGTACAACTATGTATTATGATAAGTAAATAGAAGAGGCAATAATTATAGCGCTCAAAAGTCTTACATATGTATCCAAGTACCGTCTTACATACCATTAATCGTACGGTAAATAGGAATTTAGAACGGTGTTGCTTTCCGAGATGTGTCGAGGCATCTGCCGAGCATTCGTATTAATCGTGGAGCATTTGTAACGCATCCGTGCTTCTGATCCACTTCTTCGCGGGTCGAGCCGCTTGCTCCAGTGCGTTCTTGTTGCATTCGCAGACGGACTCTCGACAGTCTCTGAGAGAACTCGTCGTTGATATTATTCGAATCTCACGGCACGTGTCGCCTTCGATTTTCCCTCAACGCTGGTCAGGAAGACCGCGAGGACGGTTCTATAAATCTTTTACTAATTGAATCAGCGAGATCGTTTGTTTCCATCCACCTCGACACGGAGCAGAGAGAATTTGCAGGACGTTTAAAGGGCGTCCAAATCTCGCGATTAAACGGAGAGCGGTGTTCTCAATTATTCGCAATTTTCGTCAATTATTCACCCTTTCGTCCTTTCGGAGGGACGAGCATCAACGGCGCCAACCGGAGTCTCCTCTTCCAAATAAAGCTCGTTAGATCTAGATTGCGGGCGGCTCTGCTTCTTGGCGACGACCCGGCGACATTCAGCGTTAGCCGCGAGAGTAAAGCCGCGACTGCACACGAGTCTTTACTTTAGCAAAACTTTTCCGAAGGCCGGCTCCGGTGCTCTCGAAATTATTCACCGGAATGCACATATGCGCCGGCGATAACGCGGATTTCGTGCACGGCGAAGGGCCGCTCGCCCGCGCGACCGCGTTTGCCTCTCTCGATCCCGCCGAATTATTCCACGCTTTATCCACGTGTTATCGCGGCTCGCGCGTGTGACGATCACTCGTTTTGCCCGCGAGCGCGTGTGTCGCGACAGCGACACATCGCGACGTGACAGTTGTCGCCGACGCCCTGTCACATACTTTTACAACACGCCGTACTACACCTGGCGGGATCGATGTGTCAGTGGCTAAAACATCTAGAACACGCCGGGTATTACGGGTATTACGTACGTAATGCCGGCATTCAGCGTCGCCACCTAAACTTCCCTTTACATTATACTCGTATTACACAACAAGACGCGGTAATCCAGAAAAGGGGGAAGGGATAACTGCATTTATTAATTAAAATTAATGTCTCCCCGGCATGACATCGTTTGACATTTGATATCGGCGTTCAATCTTTAATTATTTTAATCGAATTTAATTATTTTTAAAATTTCGCTCGACTCTCAGTTTAATCAATAAGTTAATTTTGTGTCATTTTAATTTTTCTAATTCGTTCAATGTAGTAAGTGGAATAATTTTTACTGAAACACAAGGACCGCGTAAATATTTCGTACAATGTGGACCATCTAATTAATAGCGCGTTAATTAACGTTACGCCGGGGAACGTTTCAACGATGTAAACGGCACAATGTTAAAGAATTTCGCTTAAAAGACTAGATTTGCAGAAAGATTAACTGTAAAATTGCGCTCGCCTTGAAATGCAGTTTAATACATTTCTGAAAAGTTCACAAAAAGTTTCCACGGGAAGGAAGCGCTCTCGGTCTGTGCAGCAAGGCTGTCGTCGCGCAGCTATTGGTCTTGCGAGGAAGTTCGCGCTCTCGGAATTGTCTTTCCGACTTAAGAACCTCCGTTAATTCGCTCGATTTTATGGCAATTAGAGCTCGTTGAGTGTGAAACGCCTCGAAAGCTCCTTTTCAACGTTCGGGAGCACACTTTTCACACACATCTATTTATACGACGTATCAAGAGAGAGACGTATATATCCCCGATCTAGATATTAGATCCAAAAATATTCTCGCTTATCCGAAAGGTATCTCCCGGTAGATTCCAAGTCCGTCGCTCCTTAAAGTTTTCATTGCCCTCGGGACAATGAAAGGGCGAGATGTGAATAAACTAGGGCCGTAGATAACAGCGGGAGACCGCAGTGTTCGCGCTGCCTGCAGCTCCACTAATTGGAGTCGTCATATTGCCGGTGCTCCAATTAGTTGCCGTCATCGCTGTAGGTATGTAACGAAAATTATGTGCGCCTAGTTAACTCGCATAAATTTTGACCCCGTACGATCGCCGAGAGTTTACCTGGCGAAATCAATGGCGAATAAACCCCGATACGTTTGCCGGTGGTATCGCGGTGGAATTGCGCTTTTACCTTGAATACGCGATTAAATCCGCCAGACTTAGCGGTATCCCTCCCATTCCCCGGCATGAAAAATTTAAAAGTCTCACGGGCCTCTCGATTTCCGCGCGCGAGCATGAAATCCATCGGGCATTTCACGCTATTCCCAATGTACAATAATATTCGAGGCGTAGAGATCGTCCGGCTATAATTGCTTCGTCGCTTTTAATTAACGCTTTTAATTAAAGCGATTAGTCGCGAGAGATGGATTCAGATTACCTTGAATTAATTTGGCACGAGCACTTTCTGAGTTAATGTAAGTCTTTGTTACATTCGTATACGATTCACTCGTGTTTGTGCATTGTCGAAACAATTTCTTCGTCGGCGCTCAATGTCGCGGTGATTAAAATAAATTTATTAAGTAAATATAATTACAGTTTTCAATTTCGTAGATACTGCACAGATCATTATTCATTGCATTGTCACTATAGCGGTACGTGATTAAAATGTCTTCTTCCCGGACACTTGCTGGTTCACCGAACAAATAACAATTCGTGAATTCGAGGAAATTAATTTTGTTTTTCAAATTTTAAAATCCATAAAGTAGTACAGAAAGTTATTTTTATCATTTTAAAGTGCATATACTAAAATACGCTCTTTCACTTTGAACTCGGCTTTTACGGGAATCGTTTTGTAAGATAAAATCGATCTGTAAGATAAGCAAAATTAAGTCCGGATTCAAGAATCACGATATAAACGGAGTTATCGCCGCGGCGCACTATAAAAAGCGACGTGCCATAAATGTTTTTCTGACGTCACAGTGGTTAAAAGTCCATCTTTCTCTCTAGGTGGACGAAGCGAGGGGACTCTCAAACTCTGCCGAGTCCCTTCGAGCTCCGTACGAGCGAGATCGTATTTGAAATGAACTCGCTGGCAACCTGATATCGAGCGTTCTGCGTGATTGCGCGTGTATCGACTAAAGGACGCGTCGAAGGCACGTGACACACGCTGTACGCCGTATATGGCCTACGCGCTCTATATATAGAGCGGTGGGTGCCTTCCGCCGACGTGTGCGCCTGGGTGGGTTCGCCCCTCGGCCACGCAAAACCACGTCGGCCTTTTTTCCCCATTTCTCTCGTATCGAACGGCTCGTCGGCTCGGCGCTCGCGACTCCCGCGACCCGGCCACGACGTCGATCGTCACGGGATAATGTGCATTCCTCGCGAACAGGCGCTCGCGAGAAACCCGCCCTCCCCCGACAAAGCGGAAAGGGCTCTAAATGGCATCGCGGGTAGCAATTGAGATAAATATCGATCTGAGGATTGCAAAGTGCAACGCGAAGGTCAAGCGGCAAGTTGAAATGCAATAAACTGCCGGCGTCGCGGATTATTATACGGCGCTGCGAATGCGATCGAAGGGCTCGTCGGTCGAAAATACGCCGACGCGAAAGCTGCTTTTGCAATCAGGTAAAACGGAAGGGAGAAACGGGAGCTCGTCTTTTCTGCTTTCCAGGATTTAATTTTTCCAAGGAAAAAATCTTTCTCTCTCGTAAATTTGAATGAATCGTCCGAATAATCTTCATGTCTTTCCTAATAAATGTTGAGTCTTCATTTTACTACCTTTTTACTAGTTCTATCCTTGTAAAAAGATGGAAATAGACACGCAAGGAAAATTGGAGACACAAAGAGTCGCTTAATAATGTTTAATGAGAGTCCGTCAATGAGAGTTTAATGTTCTTTCTCGTACGCGGAATATTATTATCTCTGGAAGGAGCGCTGTGTTTTATTTCAGATTATTGGAGCGCTGAATAAATAGCCAAAATCTTATACGTTCTTCTTGAAGCAACCTAGTATTATTCCTGTGAACTTCTCATTAAAGTCGATGAGCGGCGCCTAATTGATTTCAAACGATGTTGCTGACATACATATTATGCAATTATTACTTTATTTAGTCATTATTCAGTCACGTTTGTGGCTCGTTTGAAGCTCGTCAAGCTAGTTTTAAATTAGCTTTATTTTTTTTTCATTTATTTGAGGACAATTATTCGCTTGAACTGTTTCGTAACAGTGTTTCATTGCGCAGTGCATCAGCAATGTTTACCGTTACCTTGCTCGTCGAGGAGTATTAGCCGCGATAACGACGGCAGCGGCAGAATGTGATACTGTATCTTCCGATTGCTCCAGATATACGTATAGATTAGTCAGTCCGCTGTCACCTTTACTGCTAACGATGCTTCGCAGCGATTATCGCCGGCATGTGTTATCGTACAGCGGAATAACGGCGCCAGTTGCGTTTTTGCATCCGCTGTCACGACATCGAACTGTCACTCGGCCTGTCGCTCGTAACCGGCCGGACGAAATTTTTACAGCGCCGAAAATTACCACCGCCGTGACCGGGAATGTATGCGACGTTTATTAATGCCGGCGCGAGGATCTCCTTGAAGCCCGATGACACACCGTGAGACGTGCGGCGGCATATCATTTTGTAATCCGACTGCCGCAATTAGTTGTCGACGGCCGGCTGCGTACTACGCGCTCGCGAGGAAACAATTTAAGATCCCCGCGATGGAAGACGCGGGACAGCGTGCGTGCTGCCGATCCGGGTGATCATCGTTGTGCGATGTCATTCTCATGATAGCAGTTGGATAATAATTGTTTGTCGTCAGTATGGCGAGAAGAAGAGTGAGGTGCACATATATTTTGCGAATATTCTGGTTTTATTCGACTGTACTGAGAGAAAAATATAGTTACTTTTGGCCTCAACCACAGTTTTATAATATTTCTAATGATATTTATGGTTATCATAATGATGCATATAGTTAAGTTAATCATATTTCGTGTTAGAAATATTCGAAAATTATGGTTGAGGCCAAAAGTAACTATATTTTCCTCTCAGTGTATGATCAAGTAGCTTCTCGTGAAATTTAGATAAGAATCATAAGAATTACATAAGATGAGGACCAGTAGTGGAAATAGGTGAGAGTGCTAAAGACGAAATTTTTCAGTATGAACGAATTTAGAGTTTCTTTACTATTCAACATAGGAATTTTTATAATTAGAAATATTAATAATTCGAATTTTCTGTAATAAACTGAATGAATTAAAATAATTTCTAAATTCTCTGGCATTTTTAATCTTTACCATCGTATGCAGCGTGACTTATATATTCCTCTTTTCTAAGAAAAGACATTAATTTCTAATATTTTGGCGCTATCACCCTCTTCCATTATGGCTCTCAGTTGTTGGCTACTATCGATCGACGGCGATCGCTGTCAGTGATCTTGTTAGCTCGTGTATGGATTAATAAGGTGGGACGCGCATCCGAGAAATTGTTTACGTTCGATTGAAGCGTAATTAAATGAAACGAGTAGTGATCTACGATGTTGTCCTCCCTCCGAATATTAATAGCGGTGCTTTAAGTGTGTACAAAATGTGACCTTTGTGGCTTTTTACGTAAAATGTTCGGGGCGACGCGGCGGACAAAACGCGCCCACTTGACATTTATACATCTGAAAGTTCTTTAGTTTCGTTATCTAATCGCATCGCTTATTTGAGCGCTCGTTTGAAAGCCAGATATCTTTTCGCTCTTGTCAACTTTAATAAATATTCTGTTTACTTTTGAATTCAACATGCAAATTTTTCAACATAAACTCTGAAGAAAAATTACTGTCAAATAAATGATGTTATCGACGTTTGAATCTGATAATCGATTCGGAAGCGAAGCTAGCACAACAATTTAACAATTTATGATATATCGCATTTTATTAATTTATTTATTTGCCAGTGAAGCCGACAAACGATGTTGTTAATTAAAAAGCACGGTGCGAAATCGTTTTACGATCGTTATCATCATCATCATTATTTTCAGACAGTCGGTCCAAAATACAACTCGGGACTGAAATAAATTTTTTCCGAGCTTTTTTTTTCGCGAACCGGCGTAAATTCGCCCCGTAAACGTCAGCTACACCGCACCCTTCAATTTCATTTGATACCTTGTTGACGCCGTGACAGGTGTCAATTTGCCGAGTGAGACCGACCTTTTTCTCAGTGTACAACAACGGGGTCCGGCTGGCCCGGTCGATCGCGCGCTCGCCCGCTGAACACCTGCGATACCGTAACTCCTGGCGATCGATGACAATCCTGGCCGGCGTCGGCCTGCTGCCCGTCCATCCGCTCGCCCTTCCTACCGTCCAGAGGCCACCGCGCGACGGCGACGGTGGACGACGTCGCGCACGGGGAGGCCGCGCACCGTCCGTCCGACGGCGGTCCCGCTCTTCGCGTCGGGCGAATCTCCCCCGGTCCGTCCTTAGTACCGTTTCGCCGGAGACTATCGGCGGCGCTGGTCATGGCACGCGCGTTGCTTGGCTACGCCACGCGATTCGCGGCCAGGCACGGCATTTAGGTATAGTTCACGTGTGCTGGAGGCACGATGCAGTCGCCGCCGCTCCCACCATCCTCGACTTCGTCGTTCCCTGTCGCGTCACGCTCCCTCGAGCCACCCTCTCTCGAGTCGCAACCCACCCTCGCCGTCGTCCTCCCTCCCTCCCTCCTCTCCGCCGTTCTCCTCGGTGCTGGCAGAGAGAGAAAGAGAGACCGAGGGAGTGAAAGAAGGCTCTACACACCACCTTCGTACCGGCGCGGTAATGTTAAACCTCCCGCTCGCCTAATCGCACGAGGGTGAATTTCGGCCAGCTGGTCGCGCGCAACGTGCTTCGGTGTGGTGTGTGGTGTGGTGTGGTGTGGTATCAGATCGCCAGTCTCCCGCCGCGGCCCAATGTCGCCACATAGGTATCACGATGGTATCGTATTTCATCTGAGCAGAGTGTCGTGCGAGGGTTCGATCGGATCTCCGCGGAATTGGCTGCTTGATGTGGAAATTGATAGATCCGCGCCAGTCGTTTAAGTTCCTCGCGTCGTCGATCAACCCTGTTTGCGGAGAGCAAAGCCCGTAACACGAGGAGAAAATCGGATTGCAGAAAATTAAAATTGCATTTCTCCGTCGACGCTCCGGCTCTCCTCGATCGTCGCAACTGCAGTTCAGCGGAATGCTAGAATTAAATATCATGCGCATTATTTTGTGGACTGCGACTGTTAATCCAATTTTTATTTGCCGGATTATACTTTAAATGAGAGACAAAGTTTTCAAATATGGTAAAGTTGATATTCGCAATTTTTCGGTCTTGGAATCTCTGGAAATCTGCTTAACATTTTAATATCCAGGCGCTTCCAGTCTTTATGTCGTTTAGCGTTTAATTATTTATTATACCAAACTATGTGGAGAAATAAATGTTGACATTTTAACGGAAAAATACATAGCACGGTGTATGTTGAAACTTCGTTTCTTCTTTCGTGCACGAACTATTTGACCAATTTCCCGATCCAGAATTCTCATTTGATATCGAATAAATCTACCGCTGCCTGCAATCGATTTTTTCGGGTTATGTGTACTGTTCTATTTCGCTCAGCCGCCTTGGCTTCGTGCATGAATGTCATTAGAGCTGCCTAAATGCAAAACATGTCGAGTATGCACGAGGAATGAAAAATAGCGGCGCACGAAAATGCCGGGATCGGTATTGCCTTTTCCCACAACTGCCACACAACTCGACGTTAGGGTCTTGATTACAGTGGCATAAATTAGCATCGGGTATTATATGATTCATTTTCGAGGCGGCGCGGGATCGAAACGCAAAGTGCCTATTCTCGGAGTTAAGCGCCGAGAGGTGCCAAGTGTTGTTTGTGTAGTAATCAGAACGTACATCCCGTCTAGACCGCGGAACGTTTCGAGAGGCGAACGAGCTAAGCTTAGACCTCGCCTAGGAGTCCAAGGTGTATTTCTGTGCAATTCGACAGGTGGCCCTTAGACTCACCGCGATAAGTAGCGACACTCGATGACGCTGTCCCTCTTTACGACGTGACGACAGTGAGATCGAGATAAACGCTCGGTCATTTAAAAAAAAACAGTGCCCTCGATTGTTTTCTTTATTTTTGAAATATTGAACCGCGTTTTATAAAGAGCAAGATAAAATTTGAAATTTTATTGATTTTTTTATCAATAACACGGAAAAAAATAAGTTTATTAAACAATGTCTAATTTATCAGGTTCGGTAAATGAATTATTATAGTTTGAAAAGGGCTATCGAACCAAGCTAGGTATCCGTGCTTTTTTTGTGCTTAAGTTTATTAAATTTTATGTAATTAATTATCGACTTTTGGACAGGGCCATTGACAGACTGTTATTTTTATACAGGATTTTAATAATTCTAAGACTTTCAGTATTTTCGAGATGTCTAGGATTTAAAAAAAAAAACTGTTTAGAAATTTATGCCCTATTCAAAAATGAATGATTAGTCAGATAAGAAATTTAATAAATATATTTTTTCCGTGAAGAATCAGTTATTCATTGAATTGCATGGTTAATTTATGATTTGTTGTATTAATGCGAATAAATGTTTAGTTTGCAAACACGACAACTAAATCCTTATCAATGGATCTGCGATTTAATTCGGTCTGTCGGCGGAAATACCGTGGGATGCCTCGCGCCCACGCGAATTTTCTCCGCTGTATTTACATTGGCGATAAACCGAGCTGCATCTGCCGGATGCATCTCGACAGATCGGATCGCGAGGTATGAAGATTTGCTCGGTTTCCCGACGGAAATGTTACGTAATATCGTATAGGCGACGCCTGGCAAAGGTCCATAAATCCTCGTGGGATCATAAAGCGGAAGAGGAGGCGCTTTTACGCGCGTGCATCCACGTCTGGAAAACACTTTCGCCGCGATTCCTCCTCGCTCTCCGTCGGGCCCGATGAAAAGAAGAAGGAGCGCGCAAACGTGGTTTTCCCTCGTGCCACGGGAGAATCGCCGGAAGTACCGCGGGAAACGTTTCCTCTCGGTCGCCCGCCGTCTAATCTCGAGATATACGTACCGCACTGTGTGTCTTTACGCGGACGTGCTTTCCACGTAAATCACGCCTTATCTCTCGCGTGTCAGCGTCTCCGGCGGTCCCGCGGCATACATCTACATCGCCTTCTTGTTGCGTCTTTAATAGTAAATGCGACGTCTTATCTCCGTATCGCGGATCAAAGAGGGAAGTGCCGAAAGATTAAATGTAAAAAGAGACCGAGTCTCCGAACGGAGGTAAGAACGCGTGCCTGTGACTTTTACATTTTAACGTCGCGCGACTCTCTCATCGCATGTTTATCCTTCTCGGAATTAGGCAATGGAATTGATGCGATCGCATTCAGCGCTGACAATGAAGGTAACAGGGTCCCGTGTTTATTGCTAATCTTGTTCGCCCCCCCTCCCCCTCCCCCGGTTCATTGAAATTCGAAATGCCGAAGCGATAAACGAGCTGCAGACGCGAGGGACATCGTCGATTGACTATCTGACGCAAGCACATCCGCATAATTCTCCCCTTTCGTATATTTGCAGACTCGTCAGAATGGTGGGTAACATGCCCAGCGGATGGATGAGGAGGATCCTTCTCTTCCTCGTCCTGATGACCGGTATCCTGCTGATCGCCATGTACGCCCACGCTCCGCCGCTCGCATCGCTCCAGCCGTTTGCGACGCGACGGTAAGTAATTTTAATTTTTTATACGCAGCGTATTGATAGTTGCTTCTCGAACGACGAGTAAAACTTCCGTTCTTTTAACATCTTGTTGAATAAAATAAACTCGAAATTGTAAATGCGTTGCTGTGCTTAAAAAAAAAAGCGAGCGGTCTCTTCGGACTCCGCCGTGTTCCATGTTTTATTTTTATTTTAGTACGTACAATTTTTTGCGAGAAGAAAAATATCTCAAGAGTTAGAGCGCTGTGTAAGGCAAAGTTTGTGCAAAGCGCGGGATCGCTTTTGTTTTCTCCCCCGTTTTGAATTTCTATATTTCTATGTGTGTTTTCCGTTAACACACAGCCAGCGCAGGCTCCTCTGCGTTGTGTATTAAACCAGTGCCTCTTCTGACGATTTTCTTACACTGCATGTTGTTTTTTTTTGTTTTCTTATTTTGAAATTTATTTTCGCACTCGCAACGCGATGATTCGTGCATCGAAGAAGACTCCAGGACTGGCAGCGCGGCTTGGTTAATTACCTGGTGGGTAATGAAACCACGATCGGACCCGGGGAACGGCTCTACGAGTATCTGGAAGAGCCTAGGTAACAGGTAGCCCCCCGACCACGGGGGTGGAATCTTGCTATGCTAGACGAAACGTACCGCGCGCATTTTTTTTCCCCTCTCATACTCGTCATTTTCGAATCCCGCATTGGTTTGATGCCGCTGTTCACGCGTGGTGTCTGGTTCCGGGCAGAAAGCATTTTTGAGCCCTCTCTCTATTTTCATGGTGTTTCCAACGGTGTATCGAACGGCACTGTACAAAAATTCGCTTTGGCTTGTTGCGAAAGAGGAAAACAAAAATTTAAAGTTTTATAAAAAAAAAATACTGTGCAGTCTCTCTCTCTCTCTCTCTTTCTCTCTCTCTCTCTCTCTCTCTCTCTCTCTCTCGTTCTTTGCCCAAGATAATACCGCCGTCCGGCCGCGTTCGACACTGGGTATACCTGCGCGCATCCGCGGTGTGTTTGCCGGAAGATAATTAGTGTTTTGCCGCGTCTTCGTACTCCGGCTGCCCGACCTTCCCTTCCTTTTCCCTCCTCCCTCTCTCCGCCCGCTGTCCCGTTCCCATCCCATCCGGACAGAACTTGGTTTTGTTTGAGCCCTTGATTTATACCTTTTCTTGAACGCCGTCGGGACAACGGTACCAACGATGGACAGCTCGGCCGTCCGGACGAATTATCGTTTCAATCTCCGCCGCGCTGTCACGGTTCATTGGCTGGGCCTATGATTATACACATCCAGCTTTCGCGCGGGGAATATCGGCCGTACGGCCCAGATTTAGGGCCGTTGACGTAATTCGCTGCTCGAAATTCCTCCGAGAATATTTCAGAAATCTATCGAAAAATCACCGGGCGCTTTGTTGGGAGTGAGAGCCAATCTCGCGCTCGTATAAACCGAACGACATTTGTCGTTCAATCGCTCAGTGAAAGTTGTTGGCAGTCGATTAAATTTACGGCTTAAACTGGTGATACCTTTAGTACTACCTTAGTATAAAAATTGTAATATAATTCGATTGTGCTGACGTACGTTCGATGTCTCGCGAAATTACGAAGTGGTTGTGACCCTTTATGCACAACAACCTAATACATGTATTCGCGGTTTCAGCTCGATGTCAGGTCGAGAGGGTAAGTAGGAAACAGCCCGGGAGAAAAGATCTGAAGAGAAGATGGAAAGGAGGAAAAAAGGCAATTACGCGAGAGCGGTAGCGGTGTTATGGAACGGAGAGGAGAGCGAGCTCTTCCTCTTCCCTTTATGACAGTGAAATTATTAATTACTGTTTTGTATGCCGGCACATCGCTTTTGTAACCGTGAAGGAACGTCGTCCTGGCTCCTACCTGGCTTGGTCCTTGCCTATGGCAACCAGCGCGCAGGCCATTTATTGTAATTACGTGGCGCATTTGCCGTAAAGAGTTCGAGATCGTTTATATGCTTTCATGAAGGAGTATTCAAAATAAGATTAGAACTTCTCGATTCCCAAACAAACACAAATATATTATGAAATAAATTCGTATCGGATAAATTGTTCATTACATGTATATTGATTTAATGGTATTACATATTGAATGGTGATTATTAATAAATTTCAAATTATTCGTTACTCTAATTAAAAAATTAAGATATTAAATTATAACTTCAATTCTCAAATTAAAAATTTAATTAAGTATAATTCAACTTCAATTTTTTAAATGTAAAACTTATTTAATTAAATTTAATAATCAAATTTATAATAAAAAAATTGGTAATCTAAATTAAATTAACAATTATTTTCATATTGATGATAAAGAATATCGGAATGATTCTAATAAATTTTGTATGTCAAGCATATATCGATATTTTTCAAAAAATTATTTTCTTCTCTAAATTCCATACGAATTAATGATATGGTTGATAATGCAAGATACATGAGAATAAGTGATGTAGCATAAAGCAGCGTATACATACCAGAAAACCGGATGTATTGTCGAGAAGACAACGGAAGCGAACCGTGAAGCTACGTTCGAGCAGATGACAATGCTGGGACGAGAGTGCATCGTGCAAAGGCAGGCTTGCACTTTCGGCAGGCAGGAAAGAATTCCACATTAATTGCCGCTGCAATTCCTCCCGGTCTTCGCTATGCACCAGTTCGTATACACTCTGGTGGACGATGTCAGACTAGAAAAAAGAAAAGAAACAAATCTTATTAGAGTTATTTCTTATTATTTATTTATCAATTTTTAGTGAACGCTTTATGTTCGCAGTGCTTTTTTCTAGTATCTTCTTTCGATTTAATTAACTTCTCTTTTCTCTCATCGATAATCATTTTTTTATCTTTTAATATTTTTCGTACAATGCACGTGTAATGGAAATGAATAAATTCTGAACATTAACTAATCGAGAAAAAAATTTTTATCCATTTTAATTTACTTTCTCTTTAGAATATTTTTTACATTTTATTATATATTCATTATATATTATATTATATTCATATATTATGTGGCGTAAATAAATGTACGTTGTCCTACGAATAGAAGTTTCTCGTTCAAATCCGACTAAAATAAAAATTTATTTGTTTAGAACTCACTACGTCTCAGAGAATAAGGTAATCCACCGAAAGTATCTTACCACAAATACTCTTCTTTGTATAAATTACAAGAGACAACAGTCTTGTTCTTAAAAATGCCACTGGCTATCACATCTAAGGGTGGGGTTCAATCAGCTCAAAAACGGCCATAGAACAGCACATCAAGTAAGGGAAAAACCAATGCTCTATTTTTTCGGAGATTCTCCTTCTGTAGGAGAAGATTTTCAGAATCATGATGATAACGATGAAAGAGGATTTTATAATATTATATATATATATATATATATATATATATATATATTCAAATATTACATTCATTATATGTATTACATTCTTTGTGTGATTTATTTCATCCATTGTAATTGTACTTTTACGTTTCTGAAGGGAATTCAAGTCAAAACGTAAAAGTAGATTTGCATCGTGTGATTACGCATGTTCGGATTATTATCACATATCAAATATTACGTCGTTTTTATTACAAACGAGACATGTCTACGAAATCGAATGGATGATATATCACGATGATTTGTTGCCAGCGTTGAAAATAATAAAAACAAAAAGTGAGACTCGCTTATTCAAGACACGCGCAATACAGATTTTATTGCGTCTATACATAATTAATGCTCGTTTATTCGCAGTTTAGATACCGGCTATAAAACGAGTTAATAATAGTGCTCGCGTTCCTTGCCTCGCGGGCACCTGACATTCGCGTTTATCCAATCTAAGAATTCGTGCATACATTCTATCGTGTGTCACGAACGTGCGCGAACTCCGAACCATTATTTACGATTAACTCTTCGACTACCGTTTTCTTCGCGTCAATCCCCCGTCGCAATCTCGTTTACGTTGCCTTTGTACCACGAGGGATCACGGTGCGTACAAAGATAGTTGCAAGACAATCAGATTTGTCCAAACCCGAAGTAAGTTAGGCTTGGTTTCCGCGTTGCTCGTATTTGCAAAATATATCGAGCTGTTCTGGTGTCGAAATAATCACTTTCGAGGCAAAAAAAATGGCTGGATTTTAATCAGCTTGGCATATGTTGTAATCCAAAAAATGAAAACATCAAAATTTGTGAAATTTGCAATATTATATATTTTTTTCGCAGAAATTATATTCTTTTAAATATAATTAAATTTTCAGAATTTTATAAAGTTGTAGGAAGACATATCTTTATAAAAGTAACGATAAAAATATCACAAATAATACAAAATTTGATTTAAAAGTTTTATTTAAAAAAATTATCAAGGCAGAAAAAACAAATTAACATTATATATTAATTAGCTTGTAATATATTGCAATTTAAGTTTATAAGATTTGGAAAATTGACAATATATTCAGAGATGTGTTTTAAATATTGATTTTGCAAAATTTTATAAATTATAAACCAAATTTATATATATATACTTATGTATGATTTATATTTTATTTAAAATGATATAAATTTAATTAATATAAATTTGATTAATGTACCATAAGTTTAATTAATTTACCACGTATAAAAATAATATCTACATTTTTTATGAAACATTTTAATGTTTTTAAAATGTTAAGGCATTTCTGCAGCAATAGTAATAACACAACTATAAATTACACTTTTAATCGAACTTAATTACAGCAGTGAATTATAGTTTCAAAGCCTCTTCAGTCACAACAGCAGAGTGGCGCAGTGGAAGCGTGCTGGGCCCATAACCCAGAGGTCCGTGGATCGAAACCACGCTCTGCTAGAAATTTTTTTTTAATGTTTTTTTTTTTACATCTAACAAGTAAATATACTTTTAAATAAATATAGTATTTATGAATATATCATTACACACTCTTATAAAAACGTAATTATCGATTTTTGCAGGCACAAGAAAAGCATTATTTAATTTATTACATCATTTCATACATCATGATGTAATCCTAATTCTGCGATTTTTGTAGTATTTTCGTATGCTATATTAAGAGAATAAACCGATATATTGGTAAATATCAGCAAAAGCGTTAAAATAAAAATTAAATTTAAAAATTCATTAGATTCTTAATTATACTTATTGATCAAATGCAAATTTATATATTTATGGATTAAAAATCTTTCATATCTGACTCAACAAAATAATTTTATTATTTCTCAACAATATAGGGTATTCAGAAGTATATTTTGATATTATATATTTTAAATTTATTTTGTTAATAATTATATTTATTTTTCACAACAATAACACCTTAGGTGTTTCAAAGAGAGAAGACTGTTAGAATATTGTAAAAGCTCTAAAGCGCCGAACCGTAGTAATGGTATCGCCAGGATCCCGGGTCGCGACCGGGCGCTTTGCGCGGCGTTGGCGATCAATGCTGTCGTATGAAATTACATAACAATTTCAAGTGGAAAAACATGAGAAGTGGCAGGCACGATCAGTGCTGTCTTCTCTCTTTCTCTCTCGTGGTCGTCGTCGTCGTTGTTACTGTCGCAACTTTTCTCGCTTATGACCAGCAGCCAGTAACAGCAACAGCAACAGCAACAGCAACGGACGCGACGGGGAGCGCAGCTAAACATGGAAGTCGTGAGATCGCGGCGCCGCTGATATACCTAAGCACGAACGTACGTAGGTAGGTATAATACACATATGGGGCTGACCATGTACACGGGAGAGAGATATATGCGGGGCCGGGGCGCACGGCCGGCGTTAGAAACGTAGCTCTGGTAGCCGAGGGAAGTCACCTCGTATCGTACTCTCTACCCGCGTGATTTATTATATTATTCGCGGGCGAGTGCGAGCGCCCAGGCTGACAACCGTGACCAGGTAATGGCTGATGGAGAAAGAGAGAGAGTCAATTTGATCTGTTCGAGAGCTCCCGGAGCTCTTGGAGCTGAACCTGACCAGGGATACGGCGGGATGCGTGTGCACGGCGCCGATTATCGGATTAAAAGTCACGCGCGTTGCACTTACCCCGCGCCCAGCTCGACCCGCTCGGGACCGTCTCGGCCCTGTTACGCGAGGTCCACGGTGACGTGAAGTGAGTATATCTTTAAATACGTTTGTACGTCATGTTACTCTTCGCAGCGAGAGCGATTTGCTTTGTACGTACGCTTTTGTAAATTGCGCACTCTCTGGAAGAAGACAAATGGAGCCCAAATAGCACAAAGAATGCAAAAAGAATTTTTTTTAATTCCTAAATTATGAAAAAAAATGAATTCTTTTTCCATTCCATTTCGGTTCTAAAAATATTCTTCTAAGAGTTTAAAAAGAATTCGCTATCGTCACCAATTCTGAGCCTTTTGTCGAATACAAATTCTTTTTACATATATTCTTTTATAAAATCCTTTTTGAAAGAATTTTTTTGAGTTATTTTTTAGAATAGGTTACGCTAAATTTATAAAAAAATTTTAAAAAAGAGTGAATCCTTTTTGTGTTTATAACGATCGTCTATGCTATTTGTGAAGAAAAGTACCAATTTAATTTTATAATATATTTGTATTAAATTGAATGTATGAATTGTATGAAATTTATGTTTGTGAAATTAAACTTTGTATTAAGTAACTTTGTACAAAGTATTACACATTTATATTAAATTTTATACATAAAATATGAAATATATTTGTAATAATTTTATACAAAATTTTACATTCTACGTTTTTATATGTGTGCTCATAGATCTATCGATAATACTATCTTCTTCGTAACTATAAGGCTATTGTTATTTATATTATCCCCTTGAATATTATATTATTCATTTTTTATCTTAAAATTAACAGGAACGATATTCTAATGAGCGAAGAGGGCGTAACATCGAACGCACGTCCTATCACTTTCTATAATTTTTCAAAAGCGACTGGATGGCATAGAAAATTGTATTTCTTCCGTGCACGGACTCATTGCTCTCGCCGGAGACTAGTCCCGGATTAATTATGCGCGATAAAGTGCGTCGGACACGTGTAGCTACATGTGCCGTACGCGCGCGGCGTCACGGCCGATCAGATATTTTCTGAAATAATGCCGCTCAGTTTGCCGTACATCCCACGTCCGAGGATGGCCTCTTCCTGTTTTTGCCCACGTGTCATTCCCGACGCTCGTTGCATTCAGTTTATACCTCTTCGGGTCGATATGGAGAAAATTATGGATCTAGGATCTGCTGTCCGTAATATATCGTCCGTAATGGACGATATATCAACTTGACGGATTTATACAATGTCGCTACAAAATTGCTGCAATAAAGTAATAATTGTAATTTAATTGCTACGACGAATGTGCTGTCTTGATTTCAATTCGCGGGGGTATTCTTAGGGTATTATGACAGTGGACAGTGCTTTCAAAGCAACACAAATGCGCAAAACATAATTCTTTATGTGTGTATCGTAGACAAATAGATTACTATAGAAAAATAATTTTTGACTGGACAAATGCTATCTGCACTGGAGAAAAATACAGTTACTCAATCACAATTTTATAATATTTCTAACGATAATTATGGTTAACATAATGATGCCTATAGTTAAGTTAATCACATTTCGTATTAGAAATATTATAAAATTATGATTGAGGCCAAAAGTAACTATATTTTCCCTCAGTGTGTCTACCTACTAGACAGATAGCATTTGTCTAGACAAAAATTATCTTTCTCTATAATAATTAATTAATTTATCTACGACATATGTACCATTTGTATTTTTATTGCTTAGGATGCATATTTATTCCGAACATTTGTGCCTACCGTTGAGAAGCTCGATTGTTTTATACTGAAAGTTATAGCACAGTCGACCGTTTGGCATGCCTCTCGTCGTGGATTTAAATATCGCTCAAATGAAAAGGCTAAATGCGTAATTCGCCGCGGCTCGAGGCGAACGAGATAATATACATTAATATCATCACCCTATCCGCAAGTTTATTAAATTCATTAACGAGTCGTGCGCTCTGACTTGAGCCCCGAGGTACAGCGACAGCGCGGGATTCGCGTCGGAGGGGCATTACGTTCACGTACATGGTGAATCATAATCGTCGAGATAAGAACGCCTAAGAACGTTCGATATCGGCAGTGAGAGCGCAATTTCATCGTGAGACGTTTCCCGGCGCATTCACGCCGCTCGTAAAATTCCGAATCCCAATATATATGACAAGGGGGAGGGGAGCGGGGTAGGAGGAGAAATTCCCGACGAAACGCGCAGGTAAGCTGAAGAAAGAGAGATAGGAGTACCGAGGAAACGAGACGAGTCCTGGCTCGCCGTGGGATCCAATGAATTCGAGAGCGCGGACCGTTTTACCTTCTTCTTCGTCTTTTTCTATTCGCAACCCCGTTGCGATCGCGAGAGACGCTCTAATTTTAATTAAGGATTACACATGATTTCCTCGGTAATCGCCATCCGTACCTTACCGAACACACGGCGGACGTGTAATTGCACGGCCGTATTCCACCTTCGTCCTGCTGCCTCTTCATTCCTACATGCATATGTATGTATAACGCGGGAACGACGAGAATAGACCCATTTGTAATTCTCATTGATGCACGACGCGGTCGATTATTTCTGCGCGCCGCTAGAAACGGTTTGTTTGTTTTGCGATTGCTTGGCGAATTTTATCAATAGACAGAGCTTAATCTTTTCACACGAATAATACTCGCTATTTATTGAAGAAATAATCTACGTTTTTTTATGACACGTGGTACATAAATATTCAAATATTTTTAGAAATCTTTATGGTTATTTTTAATAGGCACATAATATTAATTAAGAATGAAAAATTTTCTTTCTTTGTTAAAATTAACGGAATAAATAATTATAATCATTTGACAAAAGTTTATTACATAGATTGTTTTAGAATAGTTAAAAGAGAGAGAGGGGAAATAAAATTAATTATTGTTGCAGAATAATATTCTGAGAATATTTTTATTTTACGATTCCTTTTTTAAACCACTAAAAATTTCAATCCTAATTGACGGATTAAACTTCAAGAATGCAAGCAGAGAAAAAGATTTTAATATCTACTCAATTTCAATGAATAAATTCTTTGATTTAAAAAAATCAGATACAAAAATATTTGATAATATAAGAAATTTGTGAGAAAAGAGAGAATGAAATTGAAGCTTTGTTAGAAATAATTTATGTTTCAATGTCGGTAAAGAATATGTATATAGAAAAATGCATTCCCCGTCGCACGCAAACATAATAGAATCTCATATTTTGCGACTGAATAAATTCTTTATGTTTATCCATGTGCTATTTATTATAATTGGAATGAATAACCAATTCGTTGTTTATTGTGCCATTGTCCATTGATAGCTGTTATTACACCGGCCGTTTAGTTTAGAGGAGAATAGCGGAGCGTAGAATTTTCTGGGATACGTTGTTTTGCATAACGTGGTCGAGGTCAGGCGGTGTATTTTTAACCCTTTAACTACACAGTATGCATCGTCGGCTGCGCGCTGTTACATTTGATCTAATAACACGCTCGCCACGATACTTGAACAATTCAACAATTGTCTGCCGATACAATGTATAACGAAAAAACGTTGGCAACATATACGTCTGTATCTCGAAGCGATCCCGCGCGCGATCCGAGCCCCTCTTAAAAATCAGCGATCGATAGAGGCAAGCCGAAGTGTAAATTGCCCTTAACGCCACCGCGGCCGTCGCTTATAAATGGCCCGCAATTACATCTTACGTCGTAATAGTTTGTCGTCACGTACCAACGCATAATAGGCCTCCAATCTGGGCGATCGCTCTCGTTAAGTGGCCTAATCACAAATTATATTTTAATCGCCGGTCGATACGGAGCGCACCCCGCGCGCCGTCGCGCGGCCGCCACCCCCGGCGGGTTGAGTTGACGAGGATATAATTGCACGCTCACGTGCCCGTGCTTCTTACGCAAATTATAATCGGACTGTGTGTCAACCGTCTGTGACAAACGTCGGAGGACGGCCCCAAGAAATTCCCTGATTCGTATCACGAGAATAATCAATGTAATTCCATCCCCCTCGCGGCTGTTTAATGCCATTATGTTTTCTTGGAAGCGCGTTTTCAGCGAATTGCAAAAGCCCGCCCGTTATCGATACATATTAAACATTCCCGAACGATTATCAGCCCGCTATTCCTTCGCCCGTAACTTCCTCCGCGGCGGAGACGAACGTAATTTACACGCGTGATACGTTAATGCGATTGCTCGTCCATTCGAGGGCGTTTCAGCCAAGTGTACGGCGCTTTCTCGTTTGAGGCAACGGAGACACGTAATTACTACGTTCAGTTACTATGGACAGGACGTACGCTTCTCGATAGCATGTCCCTTGTTAATATACATATTATACTTCGACATTTGTGGTACATACATTTTGACAATTCTAACTGATGCCATTAGAATGATTTAATAAAATAATAATAATGATTTAAGTTTAATGATTTAGTTTTAATAAAAAATTCATCATTTAATCAATATCAACAATTTTTTCTAGAAATATTTTACTTGTAAAGAATGAGTGTACCGAGTACTACACATAGAAAAATATCATTCTACGGATGAGATAAGCAATCCCAGCTAGCACAAATCTCCTAAAAATATCTCAAGAACATTCTGCGACCGTCCCAATGTTCTAAAAGCGTCTATAGGGCATGGCTCGGAGATCTCGTGCTGTCTGGGATTATTTTATTTTATTTCGTTTAAGTAATAGTTTTCTTCAGCAAAGATTATTTTCTTAATAATAATTTAAGATATAGGTACTCGTCACAGGTCCAGAATTTCAAGTAAATGTGATACTTATGATGAATACTTAGATGAATACTTAGAACAAGTATATTTACTCGTAGGTAGTATATATTTCTTTGTGTATAAAGAATTTCACATGAGAATATCGCACGTCAATATCGTAATGTGCGTATTTTCTAAATGTGCTTTAGCACCCTGCAGTTTGATCGCAGTAATACTTTTCTGCTTCCTTTTGCCTACTCGAATTTACATGGAAGGGGTGCAGCACGCGGAAAGTTAATCAATTTAGCAATGGATACAACATTAGCTTCGCGATATTAGCGAAATAATTATAGATATTCTTCTGATCAAGTTGGCCGAGTTAATCGTGTGCAACCGAATCAGTATTACGAGGCGCACGCTGAGTTGCAAGTATCGAGCGTGTAAATTATATAGCATCGTTGCGCCGACTATATGCGCCGCCATTGTCTACGTTTTAATTGAACGTACTTGATCGCGATACAACGCGGCAAATTTAATATCTTTATCGTGGGAGCTTTAAAAAAAAAGACGAAAGCGTCTGGCGCTACTCATCCCAGGATTTAATTACCTGTGACAATATAATAAAGCTCGATATGATCATAGCCAACGCATTGCGTAACGTGCTATTAATATTGAACTTTTCATCGCATGCGATATGTAATGTGAAATAATTACGAAGCATTTTAATTACACAACCTGAATTAAGATATGCGTGTCATTATCTCTAAGTTTATATAGATATACTGACGAGCTTACATTATCACTAAGAGATGCGACAGATTTTAAAAATGGAAATTTAAATATTACAGTCAACATTATATATTAAAAGTGACGATGTTGCAATGTTGCACGATGTTATGAACGAGATGAGTGGACAAATGAGTTTGGAATGCTGACTTGACAATGACAACAACTTTTGCTTTTCAATACGAAAATGGTGCCAGAAAACCTGATGCAGCAATATTGTTACACGTTGTATGCAATTTTATTACGTAATTAGCTCAAGATTGCGCTAATTAAAGCTCCAGCCTACAGCAATTAAAGTCTATGGAAAACTACCACCGGTTTGAACGCGAGATGAATTGCCTTCCTACATTAGGAATTATTCATCTATCTTAATAGGCGTTAATGACAGACAAAACGCGTAATTTTGTAATTGCATTTTCTTAATCGTTCGTTATTTCCTTATTTGTAATGTTTGGCGTATTTAGATAATCGTTCTTCCCCATCTTCGACACAAATATTCGACCTCAGATTCCGAAAGTGCATAAATTTGCATAGATAATATTGGACAGTTAATCTAATATCTATTTTAATAAAAATACATTTTATTTCATAAATTCGTATAGATGTTCTGACAGAAAATACTTTAAAAATATTCAATAACATTATTATACATATTATTATCATAAATATTCAAGCTATTTATCCATATGGACATCCAGAAAATTAATTACGATATCAGTTTAATACAACTCTAAAAAAATATGCGCAAATCTTAATATATATTTTTCACTAGTTCACTAATAATATTATTCTACTAATAGTATTATATTACTTACGTAATTAAGATGTAATTAAAGTATTCATTTCTATAAACTTCATTTTTGAGTTTATTATTAAGTTATATTTCATTTCATAGATTATTTTATATATTTTATACATTTTATTTAATTATTTCATATATTTTATTTTTTATGTATTTTTTATATATTACGATTATATATATATATATATTTAGCAAGGATTCCTTGTCACGTTTCTAATGTGAGTTAACGTACATTCGTACGATCGTTTGTCCGTGCATTTATGCAAACTTATTTCGCATTTTCACATGTTCCTGGGCGAATCAATTAATTACAGTACCAGCTCGATGTCATCCGCGCGCGACAGCTTCTCCGCTGATCCGTTGTCTCTCTCTCCCTTTTTTTTCCCTCTGAATCCAGGTATCGTTCATCTCTTTTTCCAGCTTTTTTTCCGTGCTCACCGGGCACACCCGAAAGAGGCCAGTCACCGACGGACGGCGGCGCGGCGCGACGGCGGCCACGATCCGGTAAGGTCCGTCCGTATAACGTTTATTACCATTGCTCGTTTAAATAATCTCGAAACATGCGTCCGCGAGACGCGGACGAGAGAGAAAGAGGGGAAGAGGGAGAGAGCGAGGCCTCGCGCTCGTGCGCGGTCACGGATGGCTTTACGATCGGCCCTCGTCGTTAATTAAGAGCTTGTAATTATTTAGTGGTGGACGCTAGCGCACCCCCGCCGGCATCGGCGCGGCCTGGGCTCTCGCTCTCTCCGGCCGGAGAGAGACTTGATTTACATTCCTGCGAAGAATGCGTCGGCCTCGCCTTCCTTCGCTCTATTTTCTTTTTCTACTCGCAACACCCCCGTGCCCGCTTCATCCTCCCCCGCTACCTCCCGCGCTGCAGCTTCGTTCGCCGCAGAATTCGCTCGCTGTGGGCCTCTCCGTCGCTCCTTCCATCACGGGCCGCTCGGATCATTCTCGTTTTTCTTCCCGTCCCTTGAACCATCTCGTCGGCTCCTATTTCGCAAACAAGTGAGAGACCTGACCGTCGTATCGCGTTGCCTTGGTGACACGATTCGAGCGAGACCGATAGCTTCCGAATCGAGGCGCTTGCCACGAAAGGTATTTTATATCGAATAACATATAAAATTATGATAAAGACTGTAATGTAAATGAGTTAATGAAGATGATTCCTAAGAACATCTAATTTTTGAAAACGATTTTACTGTAATATTTGCAGAAAACTTTCCCGGGTAGAACATAAAGTCATGATAATGTCAAAGTGACTTCAAACGATGTCAAAATGACAAAAAAAAAGATTAAATTATGATTGAAACGTGAATTTTGTAATCATATTCTCGTCATTTTGACGTCACTTTGATATCATCAGAACAGAGATATCCACGAGCAAATGTTTCATTGAATACATTTTCCAAAGGTCTAAAGTTCCTTGAAGTAAAGCGGCCGAGGATTAAAGTGCTGATTTCTTATTGCTATCTGTTTTTATTAGTAAAGTGTATTCTGTCACTTTTACAGAGATTTCAATTCGAATAAAAACGTGTATTACGATTATCAAACTTCATAAGATTAGCACAAGAAACGTTGTATAATTTACTTAAAATCTAGAAAATTATGTAAACGGCAGTATAGATACATGGAAAGTAAGGATACCGAGTTATCAATATGTTAACATATGACAGATGATGTACGAGCGTCTTGAGACGCGTGTACCAATCGATTTATGAATTCCTGTTCGAGGCTTCCATATTTTTTACGAGGAATATCGATCAAGAGCATCGTGTTTATTATAAATCGTGCGTGTTTCACTGGACGGAGTGATATTTAAACATGACCACGAGATATAAATGTAATAATAATAGTAAAATGCGCGATATTGGAAAATTGGAAATTATTTTCAATATTATAAAAAATCATAGGGCCGATATTTATGAAGTAAGTATATGACGATTAATAAAACAACCGAAGAAACACAGTTCTGTGAAATTTAATTGCGGTCTGAATGATGAAATACCAGCTGCTTGATCGTTAATAGAGCACGGCGTGTTATTGGCTTAAAAACAGTGTCACTCTATGACATTCTGCATCCTTAATTATCGACGTGCCATTTGCATTTTTCAGTAAATAGTATGTAGATGCGCGGTTTTTGCGTTTCGCAGCGGATACCCCTTCGCTGTCGTTTGCTTCGTATTTCTGTAAAGCAATAACGGACAAGAATTGAAGGAGCGTTTATATTTTCACATTTCTACCTCCAAATTGCTTCGGGGATAAAATTCTAACGTAATGACGTAGTAAGTTAGCGGATACTCTTCTCCGTGTAATACGTATGTACACAGATGTGGAAAACGGTTAACAGCAGCAGCAACGGATCGAGAGTTGTCTTTAACGATTTTTCGTTTGGTTCTCGCGAGATTCTGCAATTGTTTTTCCGGCAACGTATGTATATCTGTGACGCAAAGTGGCTGACGAAGACAATAAAACGAAGAATTATAATAACACTTATGTATGTCGAAATGCAATTTGATTAATTAATGTTGTAATACTAAACTACTTTGATATAGTTAGGCAATTAGAGATATCAAGAATTAAATCTTTAATATCACTAACGATACATTTAATGACTGCATGGGAATGCAATTATTTTTTTGTTTCCCCAAGGAAATTAGTTCATTTTTTCTTTTGCAGAGAAGTTTAATCAAATGTGAAATTGTTTTAGATATTACATATGAGGGCAAAATCATCATATTTTTCTACAGAGAAATATCCAATACAATATAAAACAATAAGATAAATACATCATGTTATCATCTAGAAGTAAATACGATAATGTTACATCAGATGGTACCGATATTTTAACATTAAGAAGAAATTAATACGTATAAAAAAAAATAGAATTGAAGGAATTATAGATTCACGCGTAGGACAGGAGAAAAATTAAATAGCCAGGCATTACTCTGAAAAATTCTGGTTAAGAACGGACGAATCAGAAAAATCTTGTAGGATTAATCAAATATTCTGGTTATTATAAATTATAAAGTATTGAGTTCTATTATAATAACCAGAATAAGTATTTGATCCTACAAGATTTTCTGATTCGTCCGTTTTTAACCAGAATTTTTTTTCAGTGTAGGCATTTTAAAGAGTGATAAAAAATTCGACTCTTGTAAGGGTTTGCGGGCATGGCGAGATTATGGTTTTGCGAGGTGAGAGAAAAAGGAAGCGAGAGAGAAGGAAGAGAAAGAGGACGTCACACGGAGGCCTCGTGTTATCGATCGTACGTGCCGTATCCTTGCGTCGTGACAAACGAGCGGCGGCCGCGTCACGAGGAGGGCCGCGCTCGCTCGCCCGTCGAACTTGAAAATCGTTCTCGCGATATTTCAGTGTCACAGCGGAGGCAGGTACCGAGGGTACCGTCGTGGGTGCCCCATCGGTGGTACGTCCGCGCACCGGTACCGTGGCCCTGCGCCACGGCCGCGGCCGTTCCCCGGCGAAATAAATCGGCCCGGTGGACACACCGGGCGGAGCCGCGACGGAAACACGATTCGGTCGCGATCAAAGGATCCCGAGCCCTACAAATTGAAACAAATCAGCCGGGTAATAATAATTAATCCGTGATCGCGCGTTAATAACTCTCGCGATTGGTCCCAGTAGGCACTCCGTTGCGACGATCGTATCGCGCGGCCGGCGTCCTAACGCCGACGTCTCGTCAGTGCGAGAACTGATACGGGCCACAATTTGTGTGCATTGACACGGGTCTATTGGATTTTATTTCACGTAATGCCATTGTCGTCTTCCTTGCTGTTTATCTATATTATAATGGAATATATAGGCAGTTTAATAACATCAATTATCAATTGGCAGTTGAAAGACAATATCTCGATGCGCGCGTCTTTTGCTATGAGTCGTCATTGCTTCTACTCAATATTCAGTTAATTTGACTAAAACAATGAGATACAATTAGCGTCATATTGAGTAAGTCTTACTCAATTTGTTGTTAATTTATCTAATTTAACTTCCATGTTAATCAAAACCTATATCTTCTTTTTAATAAAAATTAATGAAATATTGAGTAGGAGCAGTGGCGACCTATGGAATAATTAAAAATGACCCAAATTGAGTAAATTTGACACTACGAGTTTAACAGTATAGATTATGGTTCAACTATTATTCAAATAAGATAAGAAATGTCGCAGCATGAAAAAGGATCTTTATTTGCATTATTACAGTATCATATTGAACCTGTCTCTTAT